>PVJA010024415.1:5000-31832 GCA_004027025.1 Myocastor coypus | reverse complement strand
TACAGCACAGGTTCTCTTATATCCTGGGTCTTTATTGACCTTGAAGGGCTAGGGCCAAAATATTGGCTATCCTTATAGCCCTTCTTTTTCTCCAATTGTCGGTCTGTTAACTTACATTCTCAACCCTCCAGCAGAAAAGCTTTGTGGTACTATTATTCTATAACATAGGTACTGGGCTTATCATCACTGGCTTTCTGAGCATCAAATATCTTTGACTTAGCTTGTAAATGATATTTTCTGACCAACATTGATATTCTAATAACTTTCCATACAATGTAATATAAGCAGTTACACAATTTTGACACAGATATTTGGAAATTCAAGGAAATACAAAACTGTAGCCTGTCAAGAATATGGTTTTTGGCCCAGTCTCTTATTTTCAAGTACTATTCTTGAGAGAATGACAGTAACTGAGTTTAAGCAGAAAACATCAATAGCAAAACCATACACTTATGTACACAAGATGAATCAGATATTGGTCTCAAGAACCTTCAAAATGTTCAGCATATTGATTATAGCACAATGTAACACTAAAATTATGTTTGGAATACATGTCACTCTTGTCTTTTTGATATGTACTGCTCCTGGTGTAAACTAAGCAGGGTTTTAGAGAACCCATTGGAATTTCCCAAGTAAGTTAGGAAGAAATAATGGGAGGATATTCTGCACAGACAGAATATTATGATGTAAAGCCTATGCCATGGTTTGGGTCTAGTTGGCCCACCAAAGCCTCATGCAGCCATGGGAGGCTTCTAGTGTTTGTGATTAACTTATGATCTAGTTGGGGCGATGGGTGTGAGTACTGCACCTACCCTGGGCAGATAGCCTGCGTACCATTGGAGGGAGGGGAAGAGGCCTGCCAGCTGCCGCAGCTGCTCCTCCCTTTGCTCTTTGCTCTTTCCTGCCACTATGAACAGCTGCCTTCTTCCATCCGCTCCTCTGCCTTGGCACCAGCCAAGTATGGACTGAAACCTCCACAAACTGTGAGCTAAACGAACCTTTTCTTCCTTCATTTTGGGTGTTGGTTATTTTGTCCCAGCAAGGAGACAAGAGTATTCAAGGCATCTTGGTTGAGAAGAGCATTGTACGTGGCAACCAAAAGCAGTTCAGTGTCCAGGATCTGGATCTAGTAAGGAAGATGAGGCCCAGAGTGTAGCAGAGACGAGAGCCTGAAGGCCCTACACATGCCCAGCAGTTTGGAAACTATTATGCAGGCAGTGGGAGTCCAGAGAGTAGAGGCCTGTGGAAGCCACTGTTAGGAGCACAAAGCAAACTATGAGAGGAGGCTCAGAGCAGAGCTTCTCTGCCTTCATGAAGCAGAAACCCAGGAACAATGCCTTAATGGCTGCACGGAGCAGAAAGTTGTGATGGCTGGTGGATCACGTCAACTTGAGTAAGAGAAGCTCAACTAAACAGGCTCAGCTGGCTCCAAGTCAGGGTGTCATGGCAGAGGCAATAGTTCTGGAAGATGCCAGAGGCAGTAAGAGTGACAGGGGGAAGAGAGCCTACTTCCCTCCCATATATCGCATGCAGGCTCCCTGCCCTAGGGAGGGTGTAGCACTGACAGTGCCACCTACAGCAATGGACCAATCCAAACTCTAGATCAACCTTTGTTGATCAACCCCATATGTCTACATGAGACTATGCAGCAACATCATCTGGACAGAAATCATAACAAGGGGAAATGAAGAAGGATGGATCTGCTGTCTCTTCCCGCTTTACATTGGGGGTCCTCTCCTGGCTTCCAGCATGGCCTCTTCTACTTCTGGCACAGATGCTTCAGCCTTTCAGCATAGTCTCCGGCTTCCATGACAGCCCCGCTGGCCTCCTGTTATGGACCTACCTGGGACACCACAGGGAGCTGCAGACCTTTGACTGGACTTATCAGTCTCTGGTGTGCAGGTACCCTCTGCACCCTTCCCTTTTGGATGGTACATGTGACCACTGTGAGCCAACCTTGCTAATTCTTCTATACTTGCACATCTTGTATTATATCTATGTCTTTCACAAACACTGGCTGATATGGAGATATTTTCTTCATTCATGTTTTGTTTTTGTGGGTTTTTATTCTGGTTAAAAATATGGAGGTTGCGATAGTTCAGCTTGACTGTCAACTTTATTGGTTTGAAAGCTGTCTGGGGACTAGAGAAGGACACTCTGCATGGGTGTGGGGCTCCTGGAGGTGAGGCCTCGGAGACTGTGTCTGGTCTCTGACCCCTGCCTCTGCTTCTCTGTGCCATGTCTCATACACCATGAGCTGAGCATCTTTGCTCCACTATGCCCTCTTCCCATGAAGCTCTTCTACTGAAGCCGGCTGGCCATGGACTGGATCCCCTGAAACCACAAGCGAAACCAAAAACACATAAATAAGCTTTCCTCCTTTAAGTTATATATGTTGGGTATTTGTTGACAGCAGTGAAAAGGTCAGGAATATAGACGCAGAGAATTCTAATAGCAGTACCATACTATCACCAGGGACTAACACTTTTTTTCTGCCTTCACCACTTCTTGTGTGTTACTCTTTGTGGCCACAAAAGAGATGCCACAAATTCTGACACCACATCAATATTCATTCCAGGCAGGGATGAAGGGAGAGACTGGGACAATGCCCAAGTAAACATGACAGTGAATTCACAAGCTTGTTTAAAGCCCATTCCTGAGAATGTGGAGTGAAATCCACTTACATCTCATTGGTCAGGGCTATCTATCATCCTAGGAGCAAGGAAATCTGAGAGGTTATCCTAATTAGGTAACTCAGGGCTCTGGAAGCACAAGGAGATATTCAATGGGTAACCTGTAGTGCTTGAGTCTGGGTCTTGAAGGAGACCAGTGACAGTTGGGAACCACAGAAATAAACAGAGTCAAGGAATACTAGCAAAAGTGGAAGTAACAGGACTCATTTGCTTTGCAAATGAAAGCAGGGAGAAGAAAGAGTTAAAGTGCTTCCCCCAGTTCCTGCCTTGCACAACTAGAAGTGGAGCCATCTACTAAGACAACAGACGCCAAGCTCAAGTGCTAAGGAATCACATTTTAGATACGTTGGATTCCATGTTCTTCTGGAACATGCAAGGGGAGCTCTCAGGTGGCTCAAAAGAATTATCAGGTAGAGTGCATTAGAGAGCAACCTATACGTCAGCTATAATTAAAAGCGCTGGGGAGATAGCTTGGTGGTCTAAGCACCTGCCTGGAAAGCACAAGGATCAGGGTTCAATCCCTGGTACCACATGTTGTACAGTCCCTGGAACCCTGAGCGTGCCATGGCAGTCACCAAAACTAGGCATGGTGGAGCACGCCTGTAATCCCATGCTGGTGAGGCTGAGACAGGAGGATCACTGAGTCAGTGCTGCACAGTAAGACCCTGTATCCAAATAAGTAAATAATTAAAAGATAATAAATAAAGGCATTGTTATTGATGAGACTGTAAAAGCGTAGAAAGCAAGAATAATGAAAGGTGAAGATACCTTAAAGAAAGAATAGGATTTGGCAATTTGTCAACTCTGCAGAGGAAGCAAGTTCAGATTTTGAAACTGGGAGAGTTCTCTGACGATTTGGCAAAACAGAAAGGGAATCAATGTTTTATAGTACTTTTTTCTCTTTGACAAGATCTTTTATATTCTTTGTACTCAGCTAAAATGCATGATAGCTATTCTTTATTTTTATTTTTATTCTTTTTTTTTTTTTTTTTTTTTGACACAGGGTCTTGTTGTGCAGTTCAGGCTGGCCTTGAGTTCACTTTTGTAGCCCAGGCTGCTCTTGAACTTGCACCGATCCTCCTGCCTCAGCCTCCCGAGTGCTGGGATTACAGGCATGCGCCACCACGCCTGGCATCATGACAGCTTTTAAATCACTCTATGCTCTCCAGAACCAAAAGGTAATTATATTGAGTATATTTAATAACAATGATGTTAAACAGCAGTTGCGATTTAGTGCTTTAGCGGCCCTGGGCCCAAGCACCGATTCCATCAATTTCACTTCTAGGATGACTTATTTACATGTTCTACACCTCCACCCTCCAACTTGCGAATGTAGAAGACTGAGGCCCATGCTCTCTCTTTGAAGAAATAGATCAAAGTGGCCTGAAGTCTGTGCTCCCAAGAGTTAGGCAGACATGGGAGGCGGTAAGGAAGGTGGAGGGGTGAAGGGAGGGAGGAGGACTGGAAGTACAATATTGAGCTGTGTTAGGCACGCAGACCGCTCCCTACAATGATGTGATCGTGCGGCGCAAACGTGATGTCATATACGTAAAAATTACAAGAGAGAGCGAGGCAGACACAGATCGAGTCACAAAAAAGCAGCCCACTTCTTTCCTTCCTGTCCTTGAACGTCGAGGATTGAGCACCCTTCCGGGCAGTGGCTACTGCCTGCTTCCTTGGCCGCTTGCTTCTGAGAAGCGGCCATCAGTGGTGCTTCCACACAGGCTGGGGTTGACCCCTGTGTTTGCCTGACGTTCAGTGCGAAGGAGTTAAGCAAGATGCTCAGACATTTGTGGAGCTGATAATGCGCAGAACAGAATTCATTTCTGGGAAAATATTTTCTGCCTTCTGGAGATAAATATTTATTTCAGCTCTGCTGGGAAGCATGTACCTAATAAATGATATGTCTGTTTTTAGTGGTCTGTTTATGTTTTAGAGACTTCACACCACAAATTTAGTCCCTTATGCCATATATAATCTCAAGACACATTTTCTTGAAATTTTTTTGAGAAGATTGCAACCGTCAAGAAGGCATCCTTTGTGCTCTGTGTTCCTCTGCATGACTCCAAAACTTCTGCTTTATAACGTTCATAACCAGGGAAGCCTTTCACTGAGGACATGTCCCTTTTTTGTGTGGTTCTGGAGGGTGGACCCAGAGCTTTATTACTGAGTTATATCCCTAGTCCCTTTTTAAAGTAGGGAAGCAGAAGTGGCCTGGTGAACAATCCTCTTCACAAGTTGCCTCCTTGGATGAAATGGTTACAAGATGGCTCACTAGATCTAGACTGAGAGAAAGAATAAATGCTGTGTTTCACTTCAATGGTAGCAGGGGCCTCGCTATCATTTCCTATGGCCCATGGTTCTGAGAGGCAGGTGTTCCTCATACTTAACAACTTGGAAACCAACTGTGGAAGGGTCCAGGAGGAAGGAGGGAGGTCAGGGCTCAGCCCCTGGCTATAGAATGCAAAGCCCTTGCGGAAGCTAGTTGTACTTCTGCTTCCAACGGCTCTTTCCCTCATGGATATTAGGAAAGTGGGACTGGTTGTCAGCTTCCCAAAGAGGCTCACATTTTCCTGCCTTGTGGGGACCTAATGCTCTTTTATACTGAACTAAACTCAGCTTGAGCCGCCATCTTGGAGACTTTGCTTGTCAGTGGCCCCACTGCTAAGCACTCCTGTAGAGCCTCATCTGGCATCTGCGCTCTGACTGAGACCTGTTTCTGCTCCTCTGTGGAGGCCTTTTGTCCCCACCTTCCTGTGCCTTGTTAGAGCTCCCCATGCTGCCCTGATTTCTACTATGGGCAGAACATATTCCTCTTCTTCGGTTTCACCAGAGCATCCCCAGTATGAGACAGTTTCAAGACGTATCTGGTTTGTTTCCACTGAAAGAGCAGAGAGAGTTACCTGAGACAAGCAAAGCCACTCAAAACAGGAAAAGAGTCACCTTCTTCTCCAAAATTTCCCGGCCAAAATCATACTTGAAATTTTCTTTCTCCCATCTTCTCTCATGTGTTCCTTCTCAAGATCTGAAGAAGTTTGCCTCTTCCTTTTTTGGCTCCATTCCCAACTACCTCAGTCTCCCACTCTGGGCTTCCAAAGATGCTCTGAGAACTTTAGGTTTGCCGTCGCCTTGCAGAAACTTAAGCTGTCTTGCTTATTTGCCATCTCCTACATTTACCTGATGATTTCTAATGCCAACTGTCTTCTTCTACCTTAAAATGAATCTCTAGTAGCCACACAGCCCTCACTCAAATTGAACAATGCTTGTTTTCCTCCTTTCAAAGATGGAATGGCACAAAAACATCACTACCATCCATGCGAGGGGGCAGGGGCTCCTTTTCCTCTGAATCATTTATTCTACAGATTTTTATCTGAGAATCTTACTTACTCCATTAGGAAGCAGAGACTCAGGGACTTTAAGGGACATGACAAATTAGTAACGTGTGTACAGTAAATGCCACAATCAGAATTTAATGCAGGTCTTGGAAATTAAGGTCAGTAATGACAGCTAGAATAGCTTTAAAATGTAAATGAGGCAACTCTTTAGGTAACAGAAAGGATTACTTCTAATCTTAAGATACCTGTGCGGCTGATGTGGCTTATAGTCATCTTGCTGTGACCATCTCCACAGTATCGCCGCCATCTTGGGGTTGTTGCGTATTCATTGTCTGCATAGGACGAGTGGGCACGATCCCTCATCATGAGCATACACAGTCTATTTTAGGACTGAACTTTGGTCTTGGAGGCACACTAGCACTGGCTGGTTCAGCCATAGCAGTGTCTTAGTCTCCTTAGAAAAGGAAATTAAAATTTTAAATACAATAAGTGAGTTCTATGATCATTGGTGGAGAGGGTAGTAGGAGAAGCTGTAGAACAGTTCATTTCCAGGAGAAATCAATGTTGAGTTGACTTTGGATTTCATCCTCAGAGCCAGTAGTAAGGCTTCCTATAGTTAGTGAAGAAAGGAAAATCTGTTTCGTTCATCAGGAATTCACAAAGACCTACAGTGTGCTATGAACTTTCCTCATCTTTGGAGATAGGTCAATAAATAAAACTTAGTCTGTGAACTTGAAAATAATTCTTTATTATTTGTACAAAGAAATCAAACTTAGAAATATTATTATACTGTTCTGCTTTCATAAATAAAAATGTTGAAAATAATTTCTGAGAAATGTGGATTACCTTGTTCAGTGATGGGTCTTATTCTACAGCAGTTTACAAAGGTTACATATGGAAGTAAGTTAAATTTATTGAAACTAGAATTTCTCTTAAAATCAAAATTTTCTAATGTCTATTAGATTGGCTTGCTTTCTTGATGTTTCTCTTGTTTAATAAGTCAACTAGGATTTTCCATTTCCTTGAGTTATTGCTGAGAGCTGTGTTTTTATTAATTAGTTCTTCTGCTCTAATTGGCATGACACCCTTGACATTGAATGTCCAGAGCCATTTGTTTAATCCTATTTATTTTCAGCTCAGCAAAGCCCAGAAAGCTGAGGAGCTTTACTATGGAAAATGAACCAATAATTATTTGGGGCTTGCACCTCAAACAACCTGTAGGGGCACATGGGCAGTTGGTTGAGGAAACCCCTTATGCTATGGCAAATCTGTCAGACCAAGGTAGGAGGGAGAGTCCTTGCATCTGGTACAGGAGAAAGGAAGCCCCTGCTGGATCATATTAGTCAGGAAACAGGAAGGCAGAGACACTAGAAATTGAAGGGATACTTGAGCTTTTCACTTTGACTGATATAGTTTGGAAAAGAAGTACTTACGTGTTGCATATCTAAGTTAGCCCTAAAGTGAGACAGCTGTAGATGGGCTGAACTTACAGGGCCTAAAAGTAAAAAGTTCAACTCTGCCTGTAGTCTCCCTTATCTCTGCCTTTCTGCTTCTTGACTGTTACTATCTGGCAAGGGCTTCCTTTCTCCCGGTCCAGATGCGAGTGCCTTCCCACCTTGGCCTGGTAGGTTGGCTGGAGCATATGTTAGAGCACCCCATTGGTTATTGAATACACAGAGAGGTCTCAGACAGCTGCCCATGGCCATGCTTCTGGCGTGGAGTAGAGCCCTGAACTTCCGCAGTTGAAATGAGTCCATGGTATTCTGGCAGCCAGACCCACTGCCCATGAGGCAAGAGAGCCAAAGTGGTAAACCGATGTAATCAAAACTCTGCTGAGCCCAGACTGTGTACCATACACACTAATACAGATGCCACTTTATGTGAAGGTGGCTGTTCTCACGTGGTGAGGATGTATTGTCTCTTTCACGACGGTGCTCGTTCACCTCTGTTGGCCCATGCATTTCAGAAATACATTTTTGAATACAGCTCAAGGTATTAAGCTCAATGACTTATGGGAGCTAGACCAGCTGTTAGAGATTTCCCAAAGTATACTCTTCTCCAGTGAATTCCTGACATGAGCGATCACACTCATTATTCCAGGTTGCAGCCAAAGGTGTGTTGCCAACACAGGGAAGGGGTGAATGTCCGAGGCTACACATGTGTCAGCCACATACCCCCTGGTCCCTGGACAGTGTGTACGGATATTGAAATGTCACACTGCATACCACAAATATACAAAATTACTGTCTCAGTGAAAACATCCAATCTTTTTTAAAAATGCATTTAGTTGGTACAGGGTCTTGCTATGCAGCACAGACTCATAGTGATCCTCCCATTTTCAGCCTCCCCAGCGCTGGGATCATAAGCATATGCCACTATGGCCAGACGCTGGTCAGCTCAGCCTGGCCTGGTGACAGGGCTGGTGTGGCACATTGTGCCAGGGATCCAACCAGGGTCCCTGAGCTTGCCTAATCTTGCCTAAGCAGGTGCTTTAGTCCACTGGGCTATCTTGCTGGCCCAATTGTTTTTTTTTTTTTTTTAAGCTAACAATAAGGTAGAAAATTTTATACTCCAGCATGTGCTACCAGCACTAACTGGTTCTGAAGCACTGGGAAGAAACTCTGCACAGTTCCAACTCAAGTTCAAGCGAGAAAGAAAAGCAAAATACACTCTTTATTCTAAATAGACAAAAACATGCTGAGATCCAGTTTTTGTTTATTTACTTGTACACAAGTAACTCAGGAAAATATCACACGCAATTATGAGAGACGGAGGTAAATGTTAACATCATTTGGAAATAAAAGGAATCCTTTCACCTTTAGAAGAGGTCTCACATCTCCAGCCTCCTCTTCCAGATCTGATGTATAGAGTGAAACCTTTGGCCTTTGTATTGTTTCCTTAAGGGGCTCTGTGGAAAGCACAGCTTGGCCACAGTCAAACGTGGGCCCAGCAGCTATTGGAATAAGATGCAGCCAGTATTTATCTAGATGACAAATTCATGTCAAGAAGTTCCAATTTACTGCGCATCTATGGACGTATGATGCCCCCATTCATCGTAGTCTTGCTATACAGGCTCACTGTAGTCCTTCCCGAGCAACCACCGGAGCAAACACGGGGCAGAATAAAAAACAAAAAAGAGGTTGCTAGGACAAAGGCTACTACAGATTCTAAACAAAGATGAGTGACACACGTTGGGTAGGATAAATCTACAAATAGCCTAGAGCCAGACATCAGACATTATTTGGGATGACAAACTTCACATTAGCTAAAAGAGAAAAGAATAAAGATGACAAACAGAGGCGGGCCATGGCAGACCATGGTGCTAGCTGTTATACCACCGCGTGATTCATTTCCAGAAGAAATCAATGTTGAGGGGAACATTTTCCTCCTTCAGTACCAATAATGAGCATCCTATAATTAGGCAAGCTTTCTCCGTCCTATCAAAACAAACCGTTGAGCCACAGTGAAGCCACGGACACATCTTCCCCCCGCCCAGCCAAAGCTCTAGTACTTTAATCTAAGTGCAATGCAAAGATGCGTGAGTCAGTCTACCGTAAATTTTCAGCAAATAGTATGTGTCATTGGAAATAACTTCTGCTTTTCCAAAGGCCGTAGATTTATTCTGCAGGAGTTTTAGAAACAAGCAACAATAATTTTAGCTAAAGCAATTCCCCGTGTTCACTAAACCATAACTGTCTGAAACTAGTTATTTCTAGAATTACATAGAACCAAAATAGCAAACATGTAAACAGAGAGCTATGGGTTAGAATTCATGAAGTGAGAGAGAGAGAAAAAAAAGGCTTGAATTTTAAGGTGTAAAATATCACATCTGTTAACTATTTATAGATGCCCAGTTTTAATACACAATTAAAGCACTAATTAAAAACATTCTCTGCAAATAGAAAACCAATTTTCTGGGTTTTCAGGGTGAAGAATGAAATCAGCCTTCACTAGATATCAGTTTTGTTTGCTTACAGGAAGTCAAAAAGGAATTGACCTCTGGACTTCTCATTAAAACTCAGTAGCGAGAAGGCGCTGGGTCTGTGAGTGTCATCCAGCAAGCTGATAGCATGGGTTCAGCTCCCTCTGTTGTCAGCCTGACGTGCTAGGCCTTGGTCTTAACCAACTGGAGATAAAGTGGAGCTGAGGTCACTGGCCATGCCTCATTTTACACATTCCCCGCAAATAGCAATAGGGTCGTAGTTTGCCACTGTGCTGATGAAATAGAATAATACGTGCAAATAACATCTGTCCCAGGCAGCACAATGAAATGGGGGGCTGACTCTCCTTTCCCAGCTTTATGTTGTTGGATTGTAATAATATGGGAAGCAAATTCCAGGGAGAAACACTCCTTATAGTACTTACATCTTTTACCTTCTGAAATTTCAGAGGAAATACCTTTACCTGCTAGAACTTGGGCCTGGTGGATAGATGACACGTCATAGGTACATCTTTTTGGGAATGGACACAGTTGTGGAAATCCTTAGCGTGCCTGAATGTCTGTGGGCATCTGAAATGGTAGTTGGAGATAAACAGAGATCATCTGACACGTTCCTCTCACTTTATAGGTCACAGAAACACAGCAGCCGAAAGGAGCAAAGCAGCAAGCCTCAGGCACACCTGCTAAGACTGAACTTGAGCCGGCAGCTCCCCCTCTGTCTGCTTGGTTGGTGCGGGTCTTCCACTCTTCATAGACTTCAATTTTGTTTATTAAGAGCAAGCAAAAGTGAGATGGAAGCAGTTTTCACTGAAGACATCTAATAAGGATACACACCCTGCTTGGGTTACAGATACTAATTCAATATCTAAATTAGTAAAAACCCACCAGGGATTCAGCTATTAATGTTTTATAAGATTTTAAAATCTCTCTCCTTATTTTGCTTAAAGTGAAAAGGTAGTATGACATAGGGAAAGGTAAACAGAATAGAAAGAAAAAGATCTGATCCTGTTTTTAATAGGTTTTAGAAAGCTTTTGCTTCTTTCCCATGCAATGTGTGTATCTACTGAAGCACAGAGTGTGAAAACAATGATCACTAGACATTTTTCTCCCTGGAGGCACAGGATTTCTGTGACCTCCGTATTTATTTCTATTTAATGTGTGCGTATGCATGAGGATATTTATTTATAGATTTATACATATCCGCAAGCATATATAAAGCATACAGGTCAATTGTGAAATGAACAATAAATTTCAATAAGCACAAACAAACAAACAAAAAAGATAACCAGCCTTCAAGTCTAGAATATATTACTGGTAGCATTATTTTTGAAAAGAAAGCAAGATAGTTTATCTATACTGAATGCACTTTCCAACACGCAGTGTTACAACATCTTGGCAGCTCAGCGACAGACAGGAAATGTATATTTTTTTTCTCCTGTGTCTTTGGAAAAACTTCAGCTTTGGCTACTAGTGGCTCTGGTGTCATCACAGGGTCTCTTATGTGGAAAAACTCATGAGACGCTGTCTGTCTGGTCTGGGTGATGGGCACTTTTCCTATTTGACTCACCTGCAATTTTTAGGCAAATTCTTTGACTTCCTGCTATTGTTCATAGCTGTCTGCAGATGTTTGCAAATCTCTTACGTGCCTTCTGAAAGACAGAGATAAAAGAGAGGTGCATAACCCAGGTAACTTTAGAAGTGTGAATTATTAAAAACATAAAAGAGGTTGGCTATGAAACAGAAACAGAATTCATCATACATTCTAGATCCATATCTATCTTAATAAATCCTCCTTTCTAAAATTACAAGAGATAAGCCTTATCTGCCACCTGCATATGTCACAGGCACAATTTGGGCTGGTGTTTTGTCTTTCCTTGTTGCCTGCCTGTACTCCAATATTTCCAAACTTTCTTAAGTCCTCTGGCTGAGCCAGGGGGACAAATACAAACATACGGCTTCATTCTTTTCTACTGGGACTCTTCGGTTTTACAGGTGGGATTGCTTCATTGTATTATGAAGATACATTCCTACCCAACCCCAATAAGGAATAGTTAAGGAAAGGCACCTTTTTGAGCTATGGGCTTTGGTGACAGGCTAAACATCTTCTGCACACCGTCTCAGCCAGCACTCCAAGAAATCTTCAGTGGGTAGATATAAATATTTCCATGGCACAGATGAGTACACTGAGGTATTGAGAGGTCACTTAGCCCAGTGTGTCCAGCCAGTAAGTGGCCAACTCAGGATTCAAACCCCTGTGTAGCTGAGAGGTAAAGTCTTTGTTCTCACAGCTGTAGTTACCTTTGAAGTATGCTTTGGTGTGAGAACTCTCGCCTTTATATTTGCACAAAGTCATGTTTAAAGTCTCATTGACATATCCACTGAGGGTGCTCAGTCCTCCTGATGTTTTGTTGGAGCAAAGAAAAAAAATATGTGTACTAGATTCCTCTTCAGGATGAGAAATCAAAGCTCAGAAAGGACCATTCAGTGTGCAAAGCTTGCCAGGAGCAGTATCAGCCCTTGAGCCTGTATCTTTGGGCTGCTTCTTTTTTTTTTTTTTTTTTTTTTGGTCTTTTTGAGACAGGGTCTCACTATGCAGTTCAGGCTGGCCTTGAGCCCACTTTTGTAGCCCAGGCTAGTCTCGAACTAGTACTGATCCTCCTGCCTCAGCCTCCCGAGTGCTGGGATTACAGGCGTGTGCTACCACACCCAGCTGGGCTGCTTCTTTATGGTCATTTCTCCAAAGTCAGAGATATTGTCTCAAGAAGGTAGAAAATTTTAATAAAAACTTAAGAAACAAAAACAGAAAGCATAATCGGTCATAAGTAATATGTGGTTGCTGAATTAACCACAAATACTAGAAGCACTATTCAACAACATCCCCCACGACCTATTAAGCAGATATCATTCCATATCTGCTTAATCTGAATTTGTGACAAACTAAATAAATTAGCATGGTTAATATCACCCACACCTCTGTGTTTTTCTCGGTCTTGTCATAGGCTACTGTCTTAGTTACTCTACTCTCGTTGCTGGGACAAATATCCGACACCCAAAATGAAGGAAGGAAGGTTTATTTAATACACAGTTACCGGAGCTTTCAGTCCATACTTGACTGGCTCCAAGAGAGACCGGCATTTGGCAGAGAGCCACAGGTCATGGCAGCGGAACAGCAACAATGGCCACCAGCCAACAAGGACAACAGGGAGCAATGGCTACTGGCAGAGAAAGTCTTTCTCCCTTAAATTACATTCAGGCTATTGTCCCAGGTTGAGCATAGCACTCACACCTATAATTCTAACAGTATTAAAACCGATAATCCTAACAGTACTAAGACCTCTAATCCCAGTGGGCAGATCATGAGTTAGTCTCAATCTCTAGAAGTCCCCAACCCATGATTGCATGAGGCTTTGGGGGCACAACTAGACACAAACCATAACAGTTACTCTGCACTGATCAGTCTATCTTTCCTACCAAGTCCTGGTGTATCTTAAACGCAGAACATCTTTCTACTTGGTCTTTTCCTACAGTAGGTGCTCACCAAAGGTTTGGCAAATAAAAGCAAAAGGTATTTCTCCTTATCTAGTTTGTAAAGCATTATGGTATTCTTACCTTTCAATACAGGTCAGGGAACTTGAATGCATTTTGAGCCTATTAAATTTGATCCTAGTAAAAATCTCATTGGGTAGCTGGCCCCAAATTCCCAAGTACAGAAAATGAAGAACAAATACTCAAGTAGTTACTTAGGCTGAGACTGTATCTAAGATCAAGGTGAAAATTTAGAAAACTAAGATTTTTCAACTCTTTAGGACATCTCTATATTCTTTGTACCTGACCCATTTCGTATATTTGAAGAGCATTACAACAGCGTTTTGCTATTACGTTGGTAAACGAGATGAATATTAGTTTTTCCTAAGAAATTTTTCAGATAATTGTGCTACTCTTGACAACTAAGTGGCACTCAATCACTCAGACAATGAAATTTAAAAAAAAAATGCTTCTTTAACAGACTCACTACTGAGATTCAAGCAGCAAGACCCAGCACTGGGCAACAGACAGAGTGCAGGCTTTGGAGCAAGGGAGGTCCAGCTGTGAACACAGACGTACCCTGCGCTGGGCCAGCCCAGGCATTTCTGTACTCCTCTGGCCCAGGTCAGCTGGGTGGGAGTTGTCACCCAACTTCTCCCTGCTCATGAAGTGTGCCCCAGTTGTGGGACCCACCCAGGGGGCTGGTTCTCCTTGCACCTGCTCCTTGCTCTGTGGGCTGTCCTTGTGGGACTCACCTTGGTCTTACTTGCCCCTGTCTTCTATGTTTTCAGTTTGGTAAACGGAAGAGCAGTGTTAGTTGGAAACGCAGGCTTGGGGAAGCAAAGTCGAAGTCTTTTGCCATCTCATTCTGAGAAAGCCCAGTCTTTTTGTTTTCTTACTTTAATTTTCTTAATGCATGTTTGCAACACAGGAAGCCTGCTTCAGTCTTGGGGGGAGTAGGCACAAGGACATAACACAACTTGTTTCTCTTTTTCAGGCCCCTACCCTTTCCCACCCAGCTCCTTTCCTCTGCATGCGAATCCTCTTCCTTCATTTTTATTCTCGCGGTTACTAGTATTCTTAGCTCATGTGTCTACAGTATAATGCTTACACTCTTAGTGAGTGTTTGGCACCCGTACTTGGTGAACCTGAAGTCTTACTCCCCCTTCCCTCCCCCTTCCCGCTGAGGTTTCTGGGCACCTACCCACTTGCAGTAGAAGCCTCCCCTTCTGTCTGGCTATCCATGCACTATTATGCTCTTTATTCTTTGCCTTACTAAATGAAAGACACCATGCAGTGTTTAAGTTTCTGTGTCTGATTTATTATACTCAATGCATTTTCTAGGTACATCCATTTTCCTAAAAATGTCTCAAATTTAGCCAACTTTATAGATGAGTAGTCATCTATTGTACATGGATACCACATTTTGTGAATTAGTAGAAGCGGCTTTTCTGCTTTCTCTTTAGAATAAACACACCTCTTGAATTATTTCCCGAATCTTGCTTTCACTGTTTATGTTAGAATAAAGCTCAGTTATCAAGTTTCCACCTCAAAATGCCAGAGATAATAAAAAGCTGAGAAAATTATTTTCACTTTCAAGAAAGTGTGTTCTTAAGATTGTAGTAATGCTAGATGATCAGAAACAAGTACGAAGTAAAACTAATTTAAGGAATGATTCAAAAATTTAAGGAATAATGTCATAGTGGTAGATGGTAAGTGCCTGCCTCTCCCTGGTCCCATGGTCTTATGACCTAGAGTTGTTAGGAAAAAATAGGCTTTACTGGAGCTAAAGGATTGTAGCACCGTTTTGAATAATGTAGTATTATGGCTACTACTTAGGCCAGTGATAAAAGGTACTTCAGAAGGCCACTACCCCGCCTCTCACTCGGCAGATGCAGAAATGAGGGGAAATTTTATCATACTTGTGAGCGGTTCCACACCCTCAACTTTGAAGCCTGTGACTATGCTGGGTTCTGTGGCAAAATGGAGTTAGGGTTGCTCCTGGAATTGAAGTCTCAATTTAAATCAGTGTAACCAACTCACTTTCAAAAGGGAGATGGGGGGAGCCTGTGGCTTAGCTCAGCTATTTAAGCATCTGCTTGGGCCAGTGCCATCAGGCGCAGGGGACTGGGGTTCGATCTCCAGTTCCACATGCCTTACCGACCCACCCTAAGGCAGCAGCCTGAGCTAGCCCATGCACACACAAAAAAACCTTCAAAAAGGAGATGATCTTCCCTTGTCTAAATGGACACAGTGCAGTCCTAGAATCCTTAAAATTGAATGAGACCAAAAAGAGAATAGCAGTGTGAGATGGAGTTGGTCTGATGTTGCTTGCTTTGAAGATGGAGAAAAGGAGTACAGCTGAGGCTTCTGTAAAGTGTGAAAAGACAAAAAAAAAGGAATTTCTAGATCTCCAGAATAGAATCTCACACTTGCACTGTAGCCCAGGTTGGGGCTTCTGATACCCTTAGCTTATACGATGAAGTAGCCACATTGATTGAAAACATTAACTAATTTGTTTTAGAGCTAAAAAAGAAGCTGACACCATTTCATACCAAATTTCCTTATGTTGTTAGCTCTAAAATGTAATCCATGCCTACTTGTTGAGAAGTTTAGATGGGCCACGCGCTGGGCCAGACACTGGTCTGCAGCAAGAAATGAGTCAAAATTGGTCCCTCCATGGTTAGGTCTGATGGGCAGGTGGGGAATCAGTGTCACACGCTCAGGGACGCATGAACTTAGGAGAGGCCCAGAGGAAGCGCATCAGGCTGCGAGGACCTGGCTGGCTGGGCGTGAACGCCAGGGCCAGGGGGACTTCTGGATCCACAATTGTTTGAAGCGCAAGGTGAATAGAAATAGTTAGCAGGGGTGGTGTGGGTGAACTGGGGGATGGGACATGAGGGACGAAAGCCGAAAGAAGCAAATACGCTGCAGAGTGCCACGGATCCTGGAAGCCACTCGCTGTCATCGGTAAGGGGGATGCGATTTCACGTTTAACCATCTGCATTATAATCCTATGTATAATAGTAGTTAGGTGTCACATAAAAGGGCAGAGAAACCAAAGGCTCCATTGTGAGGTACATGGTGGTGAGGAGAATCAGATGGGTTGGTGAGAGTGGACAGTGGTTGAGCAAGTCCTGAGAACCGGGCAGCTCAGGCAGACCAGATTCCACCAGTGAATGAGGAAGAGGTGCATGGCGCTGCCTTTCCATCTAGGCACTGGTATCTGTTGCATCAGACGCATTTCTGAAACAAGTTCAATGCCAGATCAAAGCGACAAAGCGTGAGGAGCACACCTGGCTCATTCCCTGGTTATTTATTTTTGTTTCCTCTTCTTGTTTGAGAGAAGTATCACATATCACTAAGGTTAAATTGCTGCTTCAAGGGGTAAGAAACTTTAAAGGGGGAATGTTAATTCCTATTAATGGCCTGCTTTCTTTCCCCCTAAAACTGAGAGAAGCTATTCAGGTCCTCCTTGTAAATCTTCCAGTCCATCCTATGACTTTAACCAGAGCACAATTTTTGGTGTTATTAAAGAGAAGGAGACAGAGGAAGGGAAGTTAAGATGTTATCAAACGTCGGCAGACTTACTGTGTATGTAATCCTATTCTATTTGCCCAGAAACCTTAGAGAAGTTGAATGATGTTCAGGGTTATCAGGCTGGAGATGACAAAGCTGCGATTCGAGCCCGGGCCAATTTGATCTCAAAGCTCATTTATTCCCTCTTACTATGTTGCTGTTCACAAGCTGCTCAGCAGCCAAATGAGCGAGCTCTGACTTTCTCCTGCACCCCAAAGTCCAGGGCCCAGCTTAGAGAAGGGCAGGAGAGAGCTGAAGTTCTGAATAAATGCAGAATCTATGCGTTGAGTGTCCTCTGATGTGTTCAATTGTATTTATGAGCACTTAGATGAAAATGGAGTCCACGCCCTTCAGGCAGACAGACAGGAAAATGTTATATTTAATAAAATCTTTTAAGAATATAACTAAATGTGATCATGGATTTTATGAAATGAGTGTCTGCCAGACCTCAAGAAAACTTGCAAGAATAATAGCCTGGATGTAGATAAACAAAAGAAGAGGAGATTCTCCTCATTAAGGAAGTCAAAGGATGTACAGATGCTTTAGGGTACCACTGTAGGGTTCAGACAAGTGAGAGCAGAGGGGTGATTCGCATGGACTCAACAACCTCTCATGCTCCTAGAATCTCTCCATTCACTATTTCTTTGTCTGGGGGAGAGCCATGTGCCTGTAACATGCACTCATGCAAAATCCACTGGAAAGCCAGAGCCACATGCAGCTTTATTACGAGGGCTGGGATCTCAGAAGACACGAGAGCCTTTCCTGTCTCCAGAAGGAAATGTCCCATGATTGTTCCACATCTTCAGCCTTGAAAATGCTGTACTGATGAAGAAATTGGCTTTCATCGCCACAAATAATATGGAGTTAAAAAATCGTATATCCAACATGTATATATTCCTATATGTATCCAACATCGGTGAATTAAGTACCTCACTTGTGTGTGCGATGCATTACTTTGGATTCTGCTAAGCATGAGGAATAAATCACATATGATCTTCTTCCTCAGACAGCTGAGGAAATACAATAATGAGGCACATAATGGGAACATAATATTTTACCAAAGGAAATTATGATCTTTGCTCCTAGGTGTATATAAAGATTGTGGGGTTCATCGTATACTTTGGGATGGCTCATTCTTGAAATCAGAGTGACGATAGAAATCATCTTTGTGCTAGGATCGTTTGAAAATTTTACCCCTTTAGATTTATTCTGTGTGGCCTTTTAGTCTCACTCTTGCCTTGCAAAGCTGGCCCCAGGGAATCCATCGGGGAGCTTGTGCTCTGCCTGCAGCTTCATCTTGCTCAACAGGAGGCCTCAGGAGCACAGAGGAAGAGGAGCTTCTCCCCAGAGCTGCATCGCCACCGTGATGCTCCTCTCAAGGCAGACAGTGTGCCGCTCTCGGGTGGACGCCTTGCCTGCTCCCTCCTCACTCTTTACAGTTCGCAAGTGAGGATAAGGCAGCCCCTGTGTACGTTCTCCAGGTTCCTGCTCTATCCCATGAGTCTCTCCCTTATCTTCCTGCACCTGTGTCAACCATCCTTTGTCAAGCGACTCTTTCTCAAAAGACGCAGATTGAGTACACCTTCAGTTCCTGGTTGGGACCCAGTCTAAAATGACACCTTTGTGGTAGACCAAATCTCATCCTTAACTTCTTTATTCTGCTAGCATTCTTGGTACTGTGTCTTCCACCGGGTGTACAGGACACACAGATAAAGACAACGCTACAATGAAGTAAACGCTCTCACAAACTCTTGGGACTTGACATACCAGGCAAAATTTAAAATGTAGTTAAATTATGATTCAGCAATTCCATGAAGAGTTTATTCTCTTCATTCTGGCATATATAATAATAAGATACAGAGATTGCTGCTTAGATACATGTTGGTCCACTGAAACAGGTGTTAAAAAGAATATGGCAGGTCTATATGTGATATTACTGGAAAGGCTACAGGATATGGAAAAATTCAAAGCACTGTGGAATGTTCTAGACCTATGCAAGATAAACAATATCCATATGAGTGATCTATACATAAAAATTTGATTTTTCATTTGTGTGTCTTTGCATATACATGAAAAGAAATCTAAAAAGAAATAGTTTGGACAGAGAAGCTAGAGAAAAGAGACTGGTACTTTGACTTCTTTTGGCTTTTCCTGCTTGTTTCATTTTTTGAAAACCACATGCTTAAATTAATTTTTATTGTGCAAAATAAAAATAGAAATAAGTAGGCATGTAATCTTAACCCATTATTTTGCTTAGCCTAATAGGAGAGTTCTGATTTCTAAAATAGTAGGCATTTGGAGCAAAATAAATGACTCCGTAAAACAAATTTACAAGAAATAACATCAGCACATTAAACAATACGGCTTGTGAAGCTTGAAATGGGAGCCGTTTTCTCCACTTATTTCACACGAAAATCTACTGAAAGTGACTTCAAAGGCTGAACCGCACGTCCGCGATAGCCACCGGCGCCCTGCTAACATAACATCTGCTTGTTTCCTCTCTTATTATTTTTGCAGTACAATTATAACGGGAAGTCCTCAAACCATGTAATTGTCAACTAAGTTCTGGCAAATGCAAATGGTTTACCCAGAAGTTAGAAGGAAGGCCCCTTCTACTCTGTCTGAACTTTATGGTGGTCTTTGGATGAATAAAATGACCTAGCTGGGGCAATCCTTAAAGATGAGTCATAAAAGAAAATAATTGTCATTCAGGATAGGCTTCTCTTTGAACATCAAAGATCGCCAAGCAGGATTTGAATAATACTATTTCGTTTCCCAGAATCTGTTGGCTTTCACCCAAGATTCTCACTGAAAATTACCATCTCCATGTGTACAGATAGGTTTGACCTCTGAGCTCAACTAGGTCAGCCCTTCTGTGCAGGCAAAGGATATTAATATGCTGTGTGTACTTCGGGCATTGGCTCATAGATCCAGAGCAGTTTTGTACCTCATCTCTCTTTACCGGCTTCTCACCAACAATTGCACCCAACCGTTGACAGGTGATATTCCTGAGTTTCACCAAGAAATGACTGATGGGTAAGTAAAGCCACCCTGAAGCTCAGATTTCCTTCTAGAAAATTTAGAGTAGAAGCTTTGTATAAATTCTGATGGAAACATCCAGGCACACAGACATATTGCTTTCGTTATTTTCCCATTCTCTTTGCTCACTGACACAGCGTCTGTTGCTACTGTGACTTATATGTGCAGCAAGGTGGCTAAATATCTAAGGAGGAAGATGATGCTTTATAGATGGTCTTCCACAATGAACCAAGCCCGCTCTGCTCTGACTACTGCTTCTGTTGATTCAGAATACCAGCCTTGGCTATTTTGGAACAACGTGATTCGTTCTTGTTCACTGAGCTTCAGCCAGGAACTAGGTCAAGTATTTACAGATAATTTACCCATGTGATTACATTTAAACCTCATATAAGTCTGTTAAATAGAGACTTTAATTCTCATCTTGTAGATGAAAAAAAGAATGGACATCAAGGAATATTACCTAGAATCATGTAACCAATGAGTTGCAGAGCGACTGTGTTGACGTCAAGGTTTGTTTCTTCTTGGAAACCCTGAGCATATAGAGACTGTCATACTGCTTTGAATGAACAGTGCCTAGTTTTGCTTCTTATAAATCTCTAATGAACACGAACTACTAAGAAGATCAGGTAACTTTCTTGAGGCCAAAGAATGAGAAATTTAAAGACCAATGCAAAAGACCAAGAGCTGAAATCTTCCACTCTTCTCCCCTCCTGTGCACCTTGGAAAGACCCTTCTGGGAGTTTTCCTTCCCAAGTCTCCACTTAGAAGAGCTTGGGCTCTATGTTTCATATGTGGACAATAACTATAGAGTGAAAGAAGATGATAAAACTCAGGCAAATACAACAACAGCACCTTTTTCAATTGTCCTGAAATATACAGTGAATGACAGAGAAGGCACTCTTATGGCAGAACAGTCTTCCTCCTCTGGAGAAAGTGTTCTTATACCTTTTCTAGGAAAAGACAGTGGTTCCAATAGTGCCTCAGGGTGAGTATGAAACCACGGCCACAAGACTTGGAGCAGGGCCTACAGGACGGTGTGAGTCACGCCAACAGGGACACCAGTAAGGTGACAGTCAGCTTCTCTCCCTGTCCTCCCATGCTGTGTCTGTCCTTGCAGGACACAGATCAGATGAGTTATAGCAGCATTTTTGCTAAGAGTGCTTTTCTGAATGAACACTCGATGACGTCCAGCTGAAAGTGCACAATGTCTACTCTCGAGGCGCTACAAAGCTCTTCAATTTCAATTTCTCCCCTGAGCCCCTGCCCTAGCGGCCCAGCCTTCACCCTTTACTTTACAGACCAAGGAGGACATGGCTGCTGCCTGGGCTATAAACAGCTACACTAAAGCCCTAGCCCATGGTTTGCCAGTCTCTGTACTCTCTCCATAACAGCGGCAGAACCCTGGTTCTCCTCCTCAGAGCCAGGGACTAAGCTCTCCAAACCCTGTTCCCATCTATGAAATGGGTGGGGGGACAGTGCTACTTACCTCATAGGCTGGGAAGCATAGATGAAACAAGACCTATGAAGAGACGCCTCGCTTGCTGCACAGCAAGTCACAAATGATTATTAGTTCATATTGTTATTAATAATAGAATGTTTTCCAACAATCCTTATTGTCCAAAAAATGTTGACGCACAAGCATATGGACTTTACATTTGTTCTCTGTGAATGCTCAGTTTTCATTGAAAGGTAAAAATGTTTCAAGGGAAAAAGCAGAAACCTTTGGGTGATTCTCTTTCCCATTTGTCTTTCTTCTGAGCTGGCTTCTAAAATGACTAAGGATGAAGAATTCTGCTAAGCATAGAAAGTATTTGTAGGAAGATCAAACCCATAAGAAGCTGCTTCAGACCTGGCCTCAGCCCTCAGCCCTCGGCCCTCCTGCTGTGGTTCTTCAACCACAAGCCTTCTGCCTCATCCATATCACAATTCACCAACCAATTCCTTTAGTCGAAAATAAAATTTCGTGGCATTGTCCTGCTTGCTCATTAACTTCTCTGCGCTCTCTAAGCTTCAGCTTAGACACTCCCATCCTCTGCGTCCAACACCAACCTTTCTCTCATCCCTTATCTCGTCATATTGAATTTCACATCTGGATTGTCACACTGCGTCCTCTTTTGCTGGCCTCTTTCCTGCACCAATTGGAATGTTCCTGGCCAGAATGCTGGTGTTTCCTTACCTTGTCTAGCCTCCTACCTGGTGGTAGCGTGTACTGAGCAAATATGATTCAGGGAAAGAGAGCTTCCCGGATGCTTTGAACTGATAACTACTTCTTGCCACATTTCACTTGGTCTCCGTCTTTCAGCTGTGGAATGAAGGAAGTTCTATGTGCTCTCGGTGTAGAAAGAGATTCTATAACCATAAACAGGGTGTGTACAACCACAGCTGCAGAGACCTTTGATCTGGCCTGGGATATGGTACAACCAGCACTACTCCACGTCATTCCTTCCAAAGATGACGCTGGGCCTTTAGATATAGTTTCTAGCTGAGACAATGAGAGCCCGACAGGGTGGGTCCTCCATAGTTTCCATCTTTTCAGCCTAGAGTCTTCAGGGGAGCTTTTTAATAGTCCCATAAGAGGGCTGGGGATAGAGCCCAGCAGCATAGCACCTACCTGGCAAGTGCAACGTCCTGAGTTCCATTCCCACTAATGACAATGATAAAAGCTCTCCTATGGACTAACCTAAAATTTTACATGAGGGATAGGATAGCAATTGCTTTTATCATGAAATACGGTTAATTCCACAGGCATATCTGTCCTTGATCACAGTTACTGATAGATGGAGCCATATTTTTAAAAACTTTAGTTATTTTTTATCTGATACAGGGTCTTGCTGCACAGCTTTGACTCTTAAGGATCTTGTCTCAGCTTCCTCAGCACTGGGATTACAGGTGTGCACCAACATGTCTGGTTTTGGTGGCTGGCATGGTGTACCTGGGGTTCCGGAGCCTCCATGGTATGAGGTGCTGGGCATTGAACTTGCCAGGCAGGCACTTAGACCACCAAGCTACCTGCCTAGCCCCTTTTAAACATTTAAAACAATATAAAAACCACAGTTTACACACAAATGTTGTTCTAAATTTATGGAATTCTTAGATTTTACTTAACTTCCTTAATAAGCCCAGTAATGCAGTTGCTATAATTACCTATAGCCTAGCAACAAATACTCAAGAGCACAGAGGATTGGCTATCCATTTAAATTTATGTGGATAGTTAGTAGTGGAACTAGGACTTGAACTCTAGAGGAGACAATTACAAAACGCTAACATACTTCCATGTTGTGGTCAGTTGCATTTTTAAAACTTAGAAGGACTTTAGGTACCTTATCAGTATTTAATTATTAGTGATATAATAAAGGCCAGAAACTACCCATGATTTATAAATATATTTTTCTTCTGGTAAAAATTTTACACCTGATATACTTAAAATTCTTGCTATGTATGATGACCATAATGAAGTTATTTCCATATCTTCCCACATTGTGGGTTAGCCTTAACATCTTTCATAGTTTACTGTCTACACTGTGACAAGGGGTGGATATGTGGATTTAAGCTACTGATTATAAAGGTATAAACTTTTATTTTTCAAGACTGGGGCTCAAACTCATGACCTTGAACTTTCCAGGCACTTGTGCTCCTGGCACTTGTGCCATGGAGCTATCTCTCCAGCCTGTCAGCTACCAGTTCTACATGGGATTTGGTTCTACAAAAGGACAGCCCAAGGAGCACGAAGAGGAATATATTCCCACTCCATCCCCTTGGCTATAGACTATAAATATAATTGAGGAGAAAACTGTGATAATCCTCCAGACACAAGGACAACTGTCTTCTTGGCCATCTTCTGTTATTAGATGTGGGCTTACCTAGGTTTAGTTTTGAGTCAGATGACCCATAAAAATTCCCCACCATCAACAAAGGAGTACAGAATGGTGAAAGTGGTAGAAACATAATTAGCCTTATATTCATCCCTGTAGATGGATTTGCTTGCTTGTGTGTGAGCTAGATTAAAAAGTTCTCCAGAGCCAGAGAATGTGCCCTTCTTTCCTTTCTACTGCTCTCAGGACATGAATGACATAAAGCAGGGACCAGACTCAGGGAGCAGGCCTTCAGAACAACACTGGGCCTTCCAAAGCAAGAGTGACGGACAAGGCAGCTCCTACAGGTTCCATTATGCTGAGTTTCTTCTTAACCACACATTTAGTCCCTATCACCATAATATCTATCTTAGTATTATTATCATAATACTAAAAATAACTGCACATCAAAAGACAAAGTAATAGTGAGTAGAGATGCAGGTTCTGGGTTTGAAGACCTCATTGCTCAGATTGCAAGAGGTTTCCTGGAGGAAGTTTCAGCCTTCAGTTTCTGTCTTTTGATCATCCAATACATGCATCAAAGTCAGAGCAGACCCTACATGAGTGGAAATCTGGTGATGTTACTCGCCCTGATCGTGTGGTTGGCTTGAGCCCACCCGCAGCTTTGCATCAATTCTACAAGTCGTGTCAAGCATGCTCTGAACAGCTATGCTGCTATTATCTTCTTTGGATTCCCTCCAATGAGTTACTGTGCTCTGTGTGGCAGACCGATCATAAATTCCTGGAGGCCACGCTGACACCCACTGCCCACTGAAGTGACCATTATCCCCCTAAGTGGGCTATAGGGCTCGTGAGGACATCAACCACAGGTGTCCTGTTTCTGTATCTAGCATGGTTTACACTTGCTAGGTGTACCACAAGGAATTGTTAAGTGATTAAATGAATGAATACCACATTACCAATAACTAATCTTTGTGAGTTTTATTTTTGCCATCAGTGCAAAGCAGTGTTTATCTCTCTGCGATGACCTTACTAGCTAAATATGAAACAGCTTTTGCTTATCTGACAAAGCATTTTCATTTTAGAATGGAGATAATGCCTTCTTAAATTGTCATATCTTATACAGTTGAAATTTTGCTTTTTCTTAAAGCTGTCTCTTATACTACAATGCAACTTCAATGCACTATAAGATATTTATCAACCACTTCTTTAGCCATAGAGCTAGCAATTATTCATTTTCTACACCAGACATTCTCCCACCTGTCAATAAACAAAAACCTGCAAGTTTTTGCAGCTCAGAGCTGGCACTGAGCGAGGGAGACAGGCATACAAACGTGAAGATGCTCCTACCCACCGAGCCTTGAGTACCTGCTTTGCATATTTTTAGAATTCTCATTTCATTTTGACCTAGCTCCTCCAAGGTGAGATGAGAAAATTAACGGTAAACTTCGTCCAAGTGACTCCACTGACAAGAGTTGAGGGAGGATTTAAACCAGGGATTGCTCAGTTCTTGAGCTCAGTATACCACATTATCACGCCATACACTAAGTGATTTAACAGCTAGGATGAGGGTTTGACAAAGAAGTCAGGGTGACATAGAGGCAAGAGAAAGTGATATCCCCATAGGTGAGGAAACATGCTTTTGGTATATTTATGCACTGGCCTACGAGCTAGACAGGGCTTTGCAGAGAAGCACACATTTAAACTGTGCAGAGAAGGTAAATGCACAAAAATGTTGATGAAGCTTCAGAGCCTACAAGAATGGGTTCCATGATAGCTGCTGCTGGTGCATTTGCTGCACAAAGGAGGGGCAAGAAATAAAATGGTTGTCCCTCTAGTAAGAAATATGTACTTCGTCTTATTGACAATGAAAGTATAATAGGGAAATGGTGCTTAGATTTCAATTTGTATAAAAGGTCAATAGCTATTCACAATAATCACATAGAGGGGAGAAAGAGAAGAAGGAAAGACGTGCCAGGTAAGAGCATCCACTGATTTTAATGGCAGAAGTGTCACTAACACTGGGGAAACGTTGTTAATAAGAAAGACACTTACTACTAAACTGTTTTGAAACTGTTTCATCGCTATTTTATCTTTTTTTCTCATTAAAATGAATTCTTAAGAATGATACTTAAAAGAAAAACTCAGTAGAATTTATGACTTCAATTCAAGTCTAGAATGAGTCCAAGTTTATGGTTTGGAAATCTGTTGAATGCAACTTCATACTACAAGCTTATTTCTGCAGCTGTCTTGAGTGGCTAAGAAATAAAACAAAAGTTGATCTTGCTGGCCATTTACTACATGTCAGGTATTGCTGTGAAAAGCCTCAATAAATACATGTGCTGTCTTGACTCTTTTTTGTAAGTGTGGAAATTCAGCAAAAAAAAGCTAAAATCCCCAAAGATGCTGAACTACATTAATGGGAGTCGCAGAGATCTTCCTAGATGCTCTCTGGGCAGGATACAGCAGTGTTGCTCTTAGGTGGCCCTTAGCCCCCAGTCCTATTCAGGCAATAGAGCATATTACCCCGCATTAGGCCAGCCTTCCTGGGACACCATGTGGGCCAAAGATTGGTAGATGCAAGATGTTAAAGTCACACACCACCTCCTTCTGCTAGCTGTATTCAAGGGCATTGTCCAATACTACAAAAATTATTCATAGATGGACATATATGATGCATGCCACCAGTGTTAGTTCATAGCAGTCATTCAATAGTCTTCCAATAAAACTTTATTTGAAATATAAAGGAAAAATGCTGAGAAGTTGGATAAGTTATTGCCAAAGTCAAGGGAGGAGAATATTTACAAAGCAGGAACTAGTCAACCACATAAAAGCCTGAAGGAAGATTAAATAGCACAGAGGCCAAAGTGTATACAGTGGCTCTGCTTGTGGGACAGCCTGTGCAACTC
>PVJA010024414.1:20369-31983 GCA_004027025.1 Myocastor coypus | reverse complement strand
TCTCAGGAAATGGAAAGATATTCCCTGCTCCTGGATAGGAAGAACCAACATTGCGAAGATGGCCATACTCCCTAAATTGTTGTACAGATTTAATGCAATTCCTATCCAAATACCACCGACATACCTCACAGAGCTGGAAAAGTCATTCCAAAAATTTATTTGGAACCAAAAAAGACCCAGAATTGCAAAGACAATTCTCAGCAATAAAGGTATGGCAGAAGGCATTACAATTCCTGACCTAAAGTTATACTACAAAGCTACAGTAATAAAATCAGCATGGTATTGGCAAAAGAATAGACCTGAAGATCAATGGAATAGACTAGAGGACGCAGAAGCAAATATAGCAGCACAATTTGTAATAGCCAAATCTTGGAAGCAATCAAAATGCCCATCATCTGAAGGATGGTTGAAAACGATGTGGTATTTTTATACAATGGGATATTACTCAGCTATAAAGAATGATAAACTGGAAGACTTCATATATAAATGGATGTATCTTGAACATATACTCTTAAGTGAAATAAACCAGTCCTACATGTATAAATATTGTATAGTGTCCCTGGTGTAAGAACACAAAAGAAGAAATAAAAATGGAGAGGCATAACACAGCTGAATGTAAATCAAGGACTTAAGGGTTAAACCACGTATTTTACTATCGTGCTTGGTTTTACATTTTTAAAGAGTGATGAGCTCTGATGCTGATCAATTACAAGTTATTTCACTACTTGATGGAAATATTTATTATGGGCTTTGGTAACATAATTTTGTTTAATCAAACAAAATCTATAAAGGCAATAATAAAAGTACAGCTCTAATAGAAGAAAAAAGTGTGCAACATCCCTGTTACTATGGTTTGTATTTAGATGGTCATGCAAAGTTTTGTCACATCGTAGGTGGGGGTTTGGGGAAGTAGCTGTATTTAGGGTGTGTGATATTGGGATCAAAGTTTTGATGCTAGGTGTCTCAGTTACTGTTTTCTCATTGCTGGGACATATACCCAACACACAAAATTAGGGAATAAAAAGTTTTTTTAGGTCACAGTTACTGAAGCTTTCAGTCCATACTTGGATCGCTCCAAGGCAGAGAAGCACAGGGCAGAGAGCATCCATTCATAGTGGTGGCAAAGAACAAGAGCAAAACAGAGGAGCAGTAGCAACAATGGCAACAGAGAGAAAGTCGGTCTCTTCCTTATTTATCCCAGGCTCGGTGTACCACTCACACCCCAGCAGTACTAAGACCCATAAACCCAGCTTTAATCAGGAATTAATCTCAAGCTTTAAAAGTCTCCTCCATGACTGCATGAAGCTTTAGGGGGACAAATAGACACAAACCATAACATTCTTCTCCTGGACCCTTAAAAGAGTCATGCACGTCCCTCTATGCAAAAGGCTTTGTAGTCCATCTCCCAGAGTTGCCAAAGTACAACAGTTTCAGCATTTCTGAAAAGATCAAGTTCCAATTCTCCTTCAAAATCCTCTAATCCATCAATAGATGAATAAATTATGAAAATATGACATTCATACACAATGAAGTACTACTCTGCTACAAAGAAGAAAAAAAACTTCAATGATTGTAGAAAAATGCAGCTTGAGCTCATAATATTAAATGAAAGAAATGAGAAACACAAGGCTAGACATCACATTGTTTCTCTTTTATTTGAAAATCAAAGTTTAAAAAGGAAGAAAAATAATAGATAACAGGGAGTAGGAAGCTAGACCTTTCTCAAATTAGAAGATCAAGAGATGGGGGAAAAAAAGAAAGGGGGGGTGAAGAAAGAAATTTTTTTTTCCCTTTTCTTTTTTTTTAAAAGTAATGTGGATTTAGAAAGGTTAATCTTTAGTTGTTTGATCAATCTTATATACCTATATGTATTAATCTAAACTGATCCGATGATGAAAATATGTAATATAACCATTGTTAAATTTAAACAATAAAAGAATTGAAAAAAAAAAGAAATTATAATGTAATATTTACATGTACCAACTTCCCACAAGGAATATATTTTGTACTGTAAACATATAAATAAATAAATGACATCCTTCACAGAACTAGAAAAATTAATCCTAAAATTTATATTGAAACAAAAGATCTAGAGAAGGTAAAGCTCAGCTAGGCATAACAATAGATGCTGTAAGCATCACCGCACCTGATTTCAAAATCAGAGTAACAAATCCAGCATATTACTGGCACAAAAGCACACATTTAGGCAATTAAATCAGAAACAGATCCACATAACTACAGTTATCTGATTCTTGATGAAGGGCCAAAAACGTACAATGGAAAATATACAGCCTCTTTAATGATTGGTGCTGAAAAAGTAAATATTCATTGGTAGATTGGAGCTAGATCCCTATCTCTAAGCTCATAGAGAATGAAGTCAAAATGATTAATAAACACAGATACATGACCTGAAACTTTCAAGCTGCTAGAACAAAAGAGAGGAAATGAATGAATTCATAAACACAAACTCTGCATGCATAAACATCATATGGTTTTGCTAGTGTAAGAACCTAAAGGAGTAAATAAAAGCTGAAAAGTACAATAGATACTGTGAAAGGGAAAGAATTTGTTCAAAGTGAAAGAACAACTAGGATGAGGAAAAAGATTAAAGAAGGAACGGAAAATAATATGTTTATATATGTATACAGGATGACTTGGATAATTGCACTGCTGATTACTGTTGGTCTGTTTAAAGGTGCAGTTAATGTTTAATTTTTCTCCTTTTTAAATTTTATAACCTTTAATTTTGCCAGTTTTCAGGCTTATATCTGGTAATCTGAGCAACTAATTTGAAGACAGTCATATGCAAAATAACTATTATTGAATTTCTATTATTTCATTTCGTGAAATTATGTATCATTTCTACTTTTTTTACTATTTCTTATTCTCTTTAAAAACAAAAAAGACTTGAGTAACACTTTAATAGCACAGAAAATAATGGCAACAATCAAGAAATTGACCTACTCAAGTTAAAAAGTTTCTGCACAGCAAAGGAAGCAACAGCATGAAGAGACAATCTACAGAATGGGAGAAAAATTTTAATATTTACACCTCTAATTGAAATTTAATATCTAGAATAATGTAAAGAATTCAAAATCATCAGCTCCCACAGTCTAATCAATAAATTGGCAAATAAGCTGAACAAATACATTTGCAAAGAGAGTTATAATTGGTTAATAAGCATATGTGATAAATATCTTAGTTACTATTCTCCAAATGCTGAGACACAAATACCCATCAACCAAAGTTAAGGGGGAAACGTTTTATTTAGCTTACAGTTTGTAGGGCTGGGTAGATAGTTTGAGAGTCTAAGCATCTGCTTGACAAACACCAAGGACACAGATTCAATCCCCGGTATCACATGCCGTGCCAGCTCTGGAATCCTCAGCACACCATGCTAGTCACTGAAACCAAGCACTGGGGAGGCTGAGACAGGAATATCACTATAAGTCCGAGCTGCATAGCAAGATTCTGTGCAAATTAATTAATTAATTTTTAAAAAGATCTTTAACACGGGCCCGGCAGGATGGCTCAGTGGTCTAAAGCGCCTGCTTAGGAAAGCTTAGGCGACTGCAGGGACCGCGGTTCGATCCCCAGCACCACATGCTGCGCCAGCCCTGCCCTCAGGGCAGGCTGAGCCGGCCATAAAAATAAATAAATAAACAAACAAAAGGTTCTGAAACAAGAAAAATTTTTTTTTAAAAAAAGATCTTTAGCTTACAGTTTATAGACATTTGAGTCCGTAATTGGTTGGCTACAAAGCAAGGTGACATTGGTGAGCAGGATGAAATCGACAGTGGAATATCACAGAGTAGAACAAGCAGAAAACAAAAGATCATGTTGCCTAAAAGAATTTGTATGTAAATGTTAATAGAAGCACATAAGCAGTTACATTTAAGGTAGCCCAAAACAAAAGCTGCAATTTATCATTGAATGCTTAATCTTTGTAAGAGTTCTTTATGTTTGACTCATTCCAACTGACATTAAGACATCACATTATTCATTTCTTTTCCTGGAAATTAGTTTTATAATTTTATTGAAAATCTTTGCCTAAACTAATGGCTTTAGCTTCTGGTCAGCACTGATTAAAATGTGAATAGTGACGTGTCTATCATAAATCTTGGTTTATCTTTCTCTACAGGATCATACATTTCTGAGGTAAATACAGTTACCTAGTTGTATTCTACTTGTATCCACAATACTGTATTAATTAAAGATTTACTCTGTTAAAAAAAAATTTAAACATAGTGATTAATCACAAAAATAATATTTAATTATATGTTGAGAAGTATTTATTACTAATTCCAATAAATACCATTTCACGATGGTATAGCATGGGTTTAAAAAAAAAAAAAAAAAAGAAGCCAACGTCCCTTAACAGCATTTTTTGGGTTTGGCCCCTTGTTTCTCACACAGGCTACTTAGGGCAGGTAGCACTCACACTTTCAATCTTAGTGCCATTGATCCTAGTACCCTTGCACCATGCATCAATTATACTGTCACACACTCTGTACAATACAGAAAATCAACAGACTCAAAAGATGGTTCTTAAAAAAAAGAAGAAAAAAGAAAAGAAAAGAAAGAAAAAGAAAAATGTATATATGCATACACAAGACAGGACAGATATACAGCAACTTTCTCCTAGTTCATTGAGAATAAACATTTGTAATAATATTGTTTAGACAAGATATTGTGTCTGCATCTTGTCCTCTGCATAACTTCTATGAAGACAGCAATATGCAATAAATTAATTACTGTAACCATCCTACTAACCTGTTTAAAAACTGTTTTATTGCTGTTTCATCTTTTTCTCACTAAAATGAATTAAAAATTAAATAAAAATAAATGAAGTCACTTCAGAGACAAACAAAAAAAATAACATGGTTCTTGGTACACACTAATATCATTTCTGGGGTCCTCCACGCCTTCATTCCAACCAGCACTCAAGCCTGCAATGTGAGTGGGACTGCCTGGGTCCCTCTGGATCCTAATAGCAGCCAACATGAAGGCCTGGAGTGTGACAGGGATCACCTCTCAGTCCACCAGATTCTCACTCCAGCCCGCAGCCAGGCCAAGCATGGGTATGGAACTTCCTCCATCATACAGGCCTAGTGTGAAGCCCTGGGGCAGAACTCCCTGCAGAAAGGCTAGAGGCAAGACCCACCCAGCTGATACAGCAGCAAAACATCTTGCCAGAGTAGCACAGCAGATTCATTTTCAAGAGCTGCAGCAGAAAGAAGTAGAGCACACCAACAAGACCCAAGCTATATCCACATGGATGAGTTTGAACCTGGTACATCCAGACCTAGTGCTAAGGAAATAACTCTACCAAATTTCTACACCAGGGGTCAGAAGACAGTGCTATACAAAAATGACAAATAAAAGAGTGAAATGCATTCTCAGGCTCTGAGCCCACCCAGAACAAATACAGGAAACACCAGCATAGAAGATATTGGAAATCGCACACTTGAAATCTCTGAAATAATAGCATTAGAAGTAAAGAAGCAACTGCAGAAAGATATAGAGGAAATGAGATCAGAAATAGTTTCTGGGGGCTGGTGAGATTGCTCAGTGGTCTAAAGTGACTGCTTAGGCAAGCTTAGGCAACTGTAGGGACTGTGGTTTGATTTCTGACATGACATGCTATGCCAGCCCCACCCTGAGGGTAGGGCCATAAAAAAAAGAAATAGTTTCTGAAGTAAAAATAGAAATGAAAACTATAATGAAAAAAAAATACTAAGTGTTTCTAAAGAATATATTAAAAAATAGAAGAGAATAGAAAAATGATGGAATCCTTGAATGAGCAATATAGGAAAGAAATAGAATGCATGAAGCATATTCAAAGTGCAATACAGGAAATTAAAACCTCAATCACAAGCTAGCAAAACTGGACGAAAATGAAAATTTAATTTCAGACCTTGAAGATACCATTGCAGCTAGTGAAAAAATAAGAAAATATCGCTTAAAAACACCTAGGATACAGCTGGGCGTGGTGGCGCATGCCTGTAATCCCAGCACTCGGGAGGCTGAGGCAGGGCGATTGGTGAGAATTCGAGATCAGCCTGGGCTGCAAGTAAGCTCAAGGCCAGCCTGAACTGCATAGCGAGACCCTGTCTCAAAAAGACAAAAAAAAAAAAAAAAAACACCTAGGATACAGAAAAAAAAATTCAACATCTGCAAGACGATGCAAACATGAACAGCATATGACTAATAGACATCAATTAGAAAGATAGAGTCAATACAAATGATATAAAAAGTATATGAGCAGATGTAATAACAGAAAACTTCCCAAATATAGGGAAACAATTTGACATTCAGTAACTGAAGCATGTAGAACTCCAAATAACACCAACCTAATTAAAACCACACCCAGACATACAATAATCAGGATCCCAGAAATTCAGAACAGGAACAGTATACTAAAAGAAAAGAAACAGATCACATTTAGAATAATGGCAGATTTCCCTTTACAAACCATCAAGTCAAGAAGAGCATGGAGCAGAGTGCGTCAAGTCTTGCAAGAAAACGCATTACAACCCAGAATGATATACCTTCAAAACTCTCTTTCGAGTCCAGTGGAGGAGTGAAATACTTCCATGACAAAGAACAACTAAAGAATTTCATGATGAGAAAGCCAACCCTGAACAATTTACTAAATGATATTCTAGGGAGGGATCAAAATGATCACAACTCCATGAAGGGGAATGGAAAAAACCCACCAAACAGGGAAACAACTAAACACAGGAGAAAAAGAGGTTTACAAAAACAGTCATTTAAACTATTCTTTTGTATACAGCAGCAGAATATGTCTATCAGCATATTCTGCAAATGCATTTCTCCTGTACTGTATGGGTCATGATTCTGTCTCGGTCTAGAGGGTGAATATCAAGGAAATAGCAGTGGCTCAGTCCCACAAGTGACTCCTGGCCACCAGAAAGGGGCATGGACACTGTCCATGTACACAACATACTAGAACTTTGTGTGATATCCTATCCCCAAACTGTTATAAGTTCTGGTCATATGTTTGCCATTCTAGTATGTATGTTATGTTTTATTCTTAGTAACTCTTTACTACCATGGAAACTTTTTCTTAGTTGACATTTTTGTATATATTAGCCTATTCAAATACTATGTGAGTATTCTGGGTTAATTACAGATTTGGCATATGATACACAACATTCTGACCTCTAAGTTGGACTCATGATTTGATGTGAATTTTGGAATATTGTTTTGAAGCATTTAATTTAATTTTAATTAATTAATATTTAATTAATTTTCTGAATATTGTTTAATTTGTGTTTTATGATTCATATCATATCTTTGAGTTACAATCTCCTTATAAGACATGATATGACATTTTCCCCTAGTATTAGAAGCTTTAAAGAAAAAAATATATGTATACACAAGACAGTTAGGCTAGATATACAGCTATTTTCTCTTAGTTCACTGGGAATGAAAGTTTTTACTAATATTGTTTAAACAGGATATCAGAGCCGGGTGTGGTGGCTCACACCTGCAATCCCAGCACTCTAAGAGAGGCTGAGGCAGGAGGATTGGTGCAAATTCGAGACCAGCCTAGGCTACAAAAGTGAGCCCAAGGCCAGCCTCAACTGCATAGTGAGACCCAGTCTCAAAAAGACAAACAATAAAATAAAATAAAATAAAATAAAATAAAATAAAATAAAATAAAATAAACAGTATATCAAATCTGCATCTTGTCCTCTGAATAATTACTATAAAGACAACTGTATGGACAGTATTAATTATTGTAACCATCTTACTAACTTGTTTTAAAACAATTCCATTGTTATTTTATCTTATTTTCTCATTAAAATGAATTTTAAAAGTAGAAATAGAATTGATCTAGCACATATATTTCATTTTTAGTTTTACTTTTATTGGTATATGTTTTCAGTACATAATTCATTGTAGGAAGTTGGTACATGATCCTGGTATACCTTAATTAGTTTTTCATTTTCTTACTGTCTCCTCCTTCCTCTCACTATCTCTTCATCCTTTTCATGTTCACAAAAGATACATCTTCCTCTTTTCTAGAATCTGTCTGTTACATTACTCTTTACTATATATATAATTTGGCTCCCACATATGAGAAACTGTGCAACACTTAAGCTGGTATGTCTGATTTGTTTCACTTAATATCATGGTCTCCAGGGGCAATCATCTTCCAAAAATGACTCAAGTTTATCATTTTTCATACCATATTAGGACTCTATTGTGTATAAATGCCACATTTTCACTTTTCATTCATCTATTGATGAGTACATAGTTTGCTTCCAAGGCTTAGGTATTTTGAGTTGTGCTGCTATAAATGTGGATATTCATGAGTAACTATAACACGATATCTTTAACACTTTGCGGAGATATCTGTAAGAGAGCCATTTGGGTCAAATGAAATTTCCATTTTTAGTGTTTTCAAGAATTTCCACACTAACTTCTGTAGTGGTTGTACTAGTTTCCATTCCCACCAACAATGTAGAAGAGTCCCTTTTCTCCCACAGACTTGTCATAATTTGTTATTATTTGATTTCTCGATGATAGTTGTTTTTCTTGAGTAAGACGGAATCTCAGTATTGTTTTAATTTCCATTTATCAAATAGCTTGAGATATTGAACTTTTTCATATATTTATTTCCCCTTTTTAGTCTTTCTGAGAAGTATTTATTCATTTCAGTTGCTCACTTTTTAAATTGGCTCTTTTATTTGAGGAGGAAGTATGATTTTCTGAGTTCTTTATATATTCTAGATGTTAATTCTCTGTCTAATCGGTACATAGAAAAGGTGTCTCCCATTCTGAACATTATCTCTTCACTCTTTCAGTTGATTCTTTTCCTGGGAAAAATGTTATTTCTTGCTCTTTGCAAGGGTATCTGAAAGTAATTTGCACCAAGCCTGCAGGTGCAGTAGCTACAGTTTCAACTTCAACTTCACGATGTTTCCCTTGGCCAAAAACGCATTAGGTTGTTTTCCAGTTCGCAGCATTAAACAAATGGTAGCAAAGCAGAGCCACCAGCAACGTACACCTGATTTCCATGACAAATATGGCAACACCATATTGGTTGGTGGAGCCACATTCTGTATAGCTGCATGGACTTAGACAGCAACACAAGTTGGAATAGAGTGGAACCTTTCCCCTGTGGGCAGAGTCACCCCTAAGGAATGGAGAGATCAATAATCATGCCAGCTGATAGGATACAGCTCAATTATTTCTAAATGAAATCATAATTAATGCCAAGTAAAAGCACTGTGTATCCATTAAAATATGCTCTATTGAAGAAATAAAGTACAAGTGGAACCTTCAAAAAATGTTATTTCTTGAGCAATGAATATTCTGGTCAGGCAGTCTTTGCTTATGTCCATGTCTCCAAGAGCTTTACCTACTTTAACCTCCACAAAATTTAGTGTTTGTATTTTAGTTTTTACAGCTTTGGTTCATTTTGTTTTTAAGTGCAATATGATGAGATATGAATGTAGGTGCAATCTTCTGCATGGGAATAGCCAGTATTCCGAGCATCATTTGTAGATGAGGCTGCTGTTCCTCGCTCATATGCTTTGACTTCTTTGTCGAAGATCAGACAGCTAAGTGTGCCCGGGGTTTTTGTACATCTTCTGTTCTGTTGTGCTGACTCACATGTCAGTATTTCTATTCATTTTTTGCACTAACATGCTGCTTTTATCATTGCAGCTTTATGGTATATGTTGAAGTGCACTACAGTGATGTCTCCTCTGCTCTTGTTGCTGAGAATTCCTTTAGCTTCTCTAAGACATCACTGTTTCCATATGAAATTTAGCATCTTTTTCTCGAGTTCAGAGCAATGCTGATGATATTTCTACTGAGATTGCATTAAATCTATCAGTTGGGAAATAGGGTCACTTCAGCAATATTGGCTCTGCCTATCCAGAAATGGGACAGTTTTCCATTTTTCTGATGTCTTCTCGTCTTTTTTAAGAGTACTGTAGTTTTTGATTCACAGGACTTTCACTTCCTTGGTTAGTTTAACTTACAAGTGTTTCATTTTTCTTGATGCTATTATAAATAGTACTGTTTTCATAATTTCTTTCTTGATGAGTGAGTCCTTTATTATTGTAAAACATTTTGTATATTGATTTTGTATCCTATTACATTGTTAAATTTGGTGGACATTAATTCTTGGAGTTTTTGGTGGATTTTTGGGGTATTCTATATATAAGATCATATTTTCTGCAAATAATGATATTTGGAATTCTTCCTTTCCTATACACATTCTTTTTCTCGCCTCATTACTCTGGCTAAAGTTTTGAGTACTATATTGAGTAGGGAGTAGTGATAGTGGACATTTTTTATTTTTTTCCTAATTTTTGAGAAAAAAATTTTCAGCTTTTCCTCATTTAATATAATTCTCACATTAGGTCTGCCATAAATGGATTTTATTCAATTTTATGAAGGTCCTACTTTCTTCTAGATTTTATCGTAAGTAGACATTGGATTTTTTTTTTCAAAGAATTTTTCTATATCTATTGAAACGATCAGATGATTTTTGTCCTTGTTCCTGTTTACATGGTTTATTGCATGTATTGACTTGCCCATGCTGAGGCATCATTGCATTCTTGGGTTGCAGCCTTCTTGGCCATGATGAATGTCCTTTCGAATGATTTATTACATTTGTTTGCCACTATCTTGGTAAGAATTTTTGCATCTATATTCCCAAGGGTGACTGGCCAATAGATCTCTCTCTCTCTCTCTCTCTCTCTCTCTCTCTCTCTCTCTCTCTCTCTCTCTCTCTCTTTAAAGTTGGGTACTTGTGGGCCCAGCAGGATAGCTCAGTGGTCTAAAGCGCCTTCCTAGGAAAGCTTAGACAGCTGCAGAGACCGCGGTTCAATCCCTGGCACCACATGCTGCACCAGCCCTGCTCTCAGGGCAGGCTGAGCCAGCCATAAAAATAAATAAGCAAACAAAAGTTCTGAAACAAGAAAAAAAATTAAAATTAAAAAAAAATTAAAGTTGGGTACTTGGGTAATTTTTTAAAGTGATAATATTGTTTTCCATTAATGACTATGAGTACTTATTCCTTTGCAATTTCGTTAAAGAGTTCATGATACAAAGGCTGTTTACTATCATTTTCCTCTAGCTATGAAATTATTTTTTATAGAAGAGTGTTTTTTATATACTCTTTATCAATATCTCTTTGTAGTATATTAAAATAAAAATTAATGGCAAAAACCAAAAAAAATTTGATAAATACATCATTAAGTCTTGCCTGAAGTTCTTATAGAAATCATGAGAAAACTGATTAGCTCCTGAGTTTTTTCTTCTTTGATAGATTTTCATTATTGCTTCAATTTCATTGTCTGGTACTGGATTATACAAGGAATTTGTATCTTCAGTTTTAGCAAATAATATGTACACTGTCACCGTGATTCATGTGAACTTTATGGTCACAGAACAAATTGGTCATGAATTAAATTAATTTTCCCATAAGTTTCAATGTAAATAAGGCTTAGCTAGGAATCATATGTATTCTTTTTTTTTTTTTTTTTTTTTTTTTTTTTTTTTTTTTTTTGTCTTTTTGAGACAGGGTCTCGCTATGCAGTTCAGGCTGGCCTTGGGCTCACTTTTG
>PVJA010024414.1:0-20269 GCA_004027025.1 Myocastor coypus | reverse complement strand
AAGTTAATGTTGGGAGGAAGAGTCCCTCTCTATAAAGGAATAAGAGAGATCTCCTTCAGGGCATTCCTCTCTTCTTTGTCTCTTAACTGCTACATCAATTTTGATGAAAAGTCTTTGCAATTATCACTTGTTTTTTTATTTTTTTCTGTGCTGCATGACACTGTCCAAATGAGAGAAAATGTTACATTTCATTACATTCAACTCTTGGTGCACTACAGTGTTTCTCTGTGTACTACTTTGTGTTTTGGCACTTGCTTCATTTTTTTCTATAATGGCTTTTATCACATCCCTGCTAATCTCCACTCTGTCTTGTCGTTCCTCAGTGGAACACTCCTCAACAAGCACTTTGAGCTGCTCACTCTGGAGTTCAGCAAAATTTTCCATCATCAGTTTCTCCTATGGTCCTCAAGAAGCTCCTGTTCATGTCTGCACCATTGATGTCGAAACCCATACTCTTCCCAGTGATCACAATCTTCTCCATTACATGTGCATCTGACCCTTCAAAGTCTGACACACATGCTGGCCACAGTTACCTCCAGGCTGAGTTCAAGGTCCACTGTGCAACAACTTTCCAGGCTTTGTGAATGAGGTTGATGCAGTGGAGAACTTGAAAGGTTTTGGATGTCTTTTCAGTGGCATTAAAATGCCTGGTGAATACCTTTGTGTACAGCTCGTTGAAGTTGCTTGTCACTTCCTGGTCCATGTGCTGCAGAAGAGGTGTCATGATGGGGTTAGACAGATCTTTATGAAGAAATGCTCTGCATCTGTATTATCCACCAATGCTGGAGGGTGTGCTGGGGCACTGGCCATCAGAGGAAGGCATATTTCAGGAAGTTGCTTGCCAGAAAGATTGTTTTAAAGGTGGGTGAGAACATCTTGTGCCTCGTGGCCCAAGCTTTGCATTGGGCCTCCACCTGACAGGCAGTCTGGCCTTGTTCACATTCTCTTCCTTCCATGTACAAGGGATCTGGGAATGGTACACCAGCTCTGGCTTAATCTTCAGACCAGTTCTCACGTTTATACAGAGCAAAAGGTCAATCTGTCCTTCAAAGGCTTTGTACTCCAATAGTGCCTTTATCTCTGCAGGATATAGGTTCTATTGGGCATCTTCTTCCAGAAAAGCCCTGTTTCATCACAGTTGACACTTGTTTAATGATATACCCTGCCTTCATGAATTTGTGAATTTTTTCTATAGGCTTCTGTAGTGGCCTTGTCAGAAATTGGACCTCACCATGTCTTACCCCACTTTAGGTGCTACTTCACTTGCAGAATTTATCAAACCAACCTCTGTAGGCTTTAAATTCATCACTTGTTGCCCTTTTAGAGTTTTTTTTTTTTTTTTTGCAGTAAATCACGGTGCAATTTCCTGGCTTTTTCGCAGATCATAGCTTCACTGAAGCTATCACCTGCCAGCTGTTTCTCATTCAACCACACTGAGAAAAGCTTTTCTGCCTCTTCCAGCACCTGTGTCCTCTGCTTGGTTAACATCATTATCCCTTTTTCCACATCAGTTCCTTTGATGGCATCTTTATTCTTCAAAATAGTTGAGATTGTCAATCTCACCATCTTGTACTCCAAGGCCACATTAGTCATACGATTACCACACTCCTGCTTTTCTACCATTTCCTCCTGCAATTCAGTGGTTATTTTCTTCAAACCCTTCTTCTTACTGTTCTTTGCTTTGCACTTTCTTGTTATCCTCGTTCTTGCCCTACACACTCTTGTCATTTTCATTACTGCTTTACACATTCTGGTTATCTTCTTTTCCACTCTCCACTCTTGCTCCCATTCTTGCTCTGTATTTTCTTGGGAGTAAAGCTGGATTGAATAATACTGTACAAAACTGTGTGTTCTAAAAAGCACACATAAAGCTTTATACCAATTGAGCACAGGTCTGCCTGTGCCCAGATCTCTCTGTGACCACAGTCCCCACCAGAGGAAGTAATCACCACGTGTAAAACTGAGGAAGGTTCATTCATGTTCTTGTGGAGAAGATGGCTATGGTCATGTTTTTCACCTGATGCAAAATTTACAAATGGAAGCAAAATTTTGCCAAACACACTGTGCAGGAACTGAATTATTTGCAAACTGAAGTGTTAATGAACTAAGACAGTACTGTATCTAAGGTCAGGTGTGGTGACACACACCCAACACTCAAGAGATTTGTCTTACTTACTCGTTTCTCATTGCTGAGACAAACACCCTACACTTAAAATGAGGGAAGGAAACGTTTATTTAGCTCACAGTTACTGGAGGTTTCAGTCCATATTCAGCTGGCTCCAAAGCAGACTGGCACATGGCAGAGAGCAAGAATGCTGGGAGTGTTAGCAGCAACTCAAGCAGCTAACTTTTTTTTTCAACCTTATACTGAAATGTAAATCACTTGCTCCAGGGGATGGGCAGCACCCATTTCCACAATAGCCAATTACAAATTTCAGAAGATGCCCCATGACTGCATTAGGTTTTGGAGGGACACCTATACACAAACCATAACAAAGTTTGAAACTTTGCATCATCTTGAACGACATAGTGAAACTCTGTCTCAAAAAGACAAAATAAAAGAAAGGAAGAAAGAAAGAAAGAAAGAAAGAGCAAGCAAGCAAGCAAGCAAGCAAGCAAGAAAGAAAGAAAGAAAGAAAGAAAGAAAGAAAGAAAGAAAGAAAGAAAGAGAAAGAAAAGAACTTTCTATCTAGGAATTTTTCCATTTCTTCTGAATTTTCCAATTTATTCAAATACAGGTTTCCAAAGTAGTTAGTAAGGACCTGGGATATGACTCAGTTCTATCCCTGATACCAGAAACAAAACAAAACAAGCACCCGCCTCCCCCAATTCAAAGTAGTTGCTAATTATGTTGTAGATTTTTGGCAGCATCCATTGTGATTTCACCTTTTTCATTGCTAACTGCTTTCCTTTTGGTCTGCTCATTCCTTTTTGTAGAATTGGTTGTTAGTTTATTTTATTTATTCATTTCTTTTCACTTTTTAGTATCAATTTCATTAATTTTGGCTCTGATCTCATATCCATCCTTGTATTAAGGTTTTTTTGTTTTGTTTTGTTTTGGTTTGAGACAGGGTCTTGTTATGTACTTCGGGCTGGCCTTGAGCTCATTTTTGTAGCCCAGACTGGTCTCAAACTCACACTGATCTTCCTGCCTCAGCCTCCCAAGTGCTGGGATTATAGGTGTGCACCACTACACCCAGCTTGTACGAAATTTTGATTTGGGTTACTCTTTTTTTTTTTCCAGGACCTTAAGGTATACTGCTATTTATTTGAACTCAGTCTGTTTTTTCGATGTGAACATCCACAGCTATAAATTCTCTTTTAGGACTGGCTTCATTGTGACCCATAAATTCTGGTAAGTTGTACTGATATAACTGTTTGATTCTAGGAAATGTCCAATTTCTTCTTTGATTATATCTATGACCTACTGATTATTCAAGAGAACATTGTTTGATTTCTATGTGCTTGCATAATTTCTGTGCTTTCTTTTGCTATTGAATTCTAGTTCTCTTGTACTTTTATCTGATAATATGCATGAGATAATTTCGATTCTGTATTTATTTAACCATGCTCAATGAACTGGTATAGGGTACATTTTGGAGAAAGTTCTATACGCTGATGAGAAAAATCAGAGTGCATTCTGCTGTTGTTTGGTAGAACACTTTGTATAATGTAAATCCATTTGTTTGAATGTGTGGCACAGCTCTGATATTTCTTTGTTAATTTTCTATCTAAAAAAAATTTCTATCTAGTTGATTGTCTGGTGGATAATTGACTAAATGTCAACTTGAGTGGTGAATACTCAGCTGAATTGAGTCTGTATGGCTCTGGGCAGAGAAGTTCCACAGCTACTGAGATATACAGTGTGCTATTATGATGCTAAAGTACAGATTTACAATAGAAAATTATGGCATGGGTTACAGGGAGCTTGTTGGAACACTGTAAAAGTAGAATGAGAGGGAAGGACTTTAGCTGATCTTCTTTAAGGAACTTCATTGCTGCTCCTTTTCATCAGAAGAGTTTCAGCATTTTTTATTCAAAGAATCACTGGCTGCTTTCCTTATTTGGGAAACCTTCAGCCCTCATCTTCATCTAGGATGTATTCTACTGGATGCCAGTGCCAATACTTCAGCCTTTTGGCAGATACTTCAGCTTCTAGCACTAGCCTGTGGGCCTTTTCAGTGCAGATTCTTTGGTGTCCTGTCATGGTTCCTTGAGCCTCCTAATGCAGACTTGAATGGGCATTGCCATGCACTCCCAAGCCCTCAGCTGGATTCTATGGGTCTCCAGTGTGCAGACAGATGTCCTGCATTCTTTTCCATTTGACTCTAGTAAGCATTGACTAATGTCTTTATAGCAGTGGGACGTTGAGTTCCCTCATTATAAATGTGTTTATGTTTATCTGAGCTTTTATGTCTAGTAGTGTTTGTTTTATGAAATTAGTACACTGGTATTTGTACATATACATTTATAAATGTATTCTCTTTCTTTTGAATTATTCCTTTATCCAACCTGTAGTCACATTCTTCAGCACATGTGATGAGTTTTGTATTGAAATCTATTGTCTGAAACTGAAATGACTACTCTAGCTTGTTTTCAGGCTCCCATTATATGGAACATTGTTTTCTATCCTTTGAGTTTTAGTCTATAAATCTACTTTATCAGTACGTGTTTGCAATATACAAAACTTACATTTGCCCGACAGGATGGCTCAGTGGTCTAAAGTGCCTGCTTAGGAAAGCTTGGGCGGCTGCAGGGACTGCAGTTCGATCCTTGGCACCACATGCTGTGCCAGCCCTGCCCTCAGGGTGGGCTGAGCCGGCCATAAAAATAAATAAACAAACAAACAACAAAACTTACATTCATTTTAGAACATGTACTTAAACCATCTTGAATTTTTATTCCCATACCAACCACTTCCCTCCATCTCTTGTTCCCCTTTCTCCATTTTTGTTATTATTGTTATTGATTTTTATAATTATAATTATTATTTATTATTATTTAGTTTATGACATATAATATGTATATTCATTGTGATATATGGTACCTGTCCCCTTGTTCTTGGTCTCTTAGTGTTATTCCCACTTGCAAAAGTTCTAGCTCCTTCTGTAAGTTCTTCATTTTGCCCTTTCTTTATACTTTACCTTATTCAAATGAGAAATATTCTGTGTTTGAATTATTTCACTTAACATTATATTTTCCAGATATATCCATTTCCAATATATACCTTGAATTTATCTTTCTTTATACCCAAGTAACATTCTATTATGTATTGATACCTCATATTCTTTTGTTAATAATGTGACATTTTCAAAAACATGATAGTAGTACATTCGCAATAATTGACACCATGCGTACTGTTGTCCTCATAGTAGCTATGCAGAGCACAGGTTGTAGATATGATAATTTTTCTAATCAATGTTGGCATAAAAAATTTCTTGTCATTGAACTAAGAGAAAGTAGTTGTATACATATTCCAGGGTTCCATAATTGCAATGGATTATTGGCAGAACTGGCAACATTGGAAGCTGTTGATTTAAACCATTTACAGCTATGTGTACTATTCTAGCCTTACATTTTATGCCTTGGATACCACATACTCTTTATCCATTAATTTGTTGATAGATATACAGACTGCATCCAGGATTTAGCTATTATGAATTGTGCTACTATAAATTTTGCATCATTGTAACATGTTGTCTTTAGCTCTTTAAAGATGATACCTAGGGTCCAGAGATATAGCTCAGTGGCATAAGCACCTGCGTGGCAAGCCAAGGTCCTGAGTTCAATCTCCAGTACCACACAAAAATAAATAAATAAATAAATAAATAAATAGATAGATAGATAGATAGATAGATAGATAGATAGATAGATAAAATACCTAGATGGGGAATATCTCATTCAGAGTTTCCATTTTTAGTTCTTTGATAATCTTCATACTGGCTTCCGCAATAGTTATACTTGTTTTAATTTCAGTCAAGAATACTAAAGAGCTCATTTTTAACTGAGGCCATGACAGCTTCATTATTATTTGGTTTGATGATTATCATTCTTTTTGGTATAAGATGAAATTTTAGTATTCTATTAATTTGCATTTCTGTAGTGGCCAGGGATGAACATTTTTTTCATATGTTTATTGGCTATTTGTACTTTTTCTGAGAAGTGTTTATTCATTTGACACATCCACTTTATAACTGGATCTCTTACTTTTGGTGGTCTGTTTTTTTTAATTCTTTATACACATTAGATGTTAGACCTCTGTCTGAGAAATAACAGGCAAAAACATTCCCATTTCACAAGATGTCACTTCACTCTGTTGCTTGTTTTCTTTGTTATGAAGTTTAGTTTCATTTGTTGATTTTTCATTCTATGTCTTGTGCAACTGGGGTCCTGTTTAAAATGTTTTTGCCTCCACATATGACTTTAAGAGTTTCGCCTATTACATCTCCAGTAGGTCCATTGTTTCTGTTTCATTGTTTAGATCTTTGTTTCCCTTTGATTTTAGTTTAGTATGTAGTGAGAGATGTGAGTCTAGCTTCAGTTTTTTGCATATGAATAACAAGTTCTCCCATAACCATTTGTTGAAAAGATTATCTTTCCTCCAGAGTATGTTTTGGGTCCTTTGTTGAAGGTAAAATCACAGAATACTTCTGGGTTTTCTTTTTCTGCATCCTCTGTTCTGTTCCATTGATCCACATGTCTGTTTTGTCCCAATACCATACCATTTTAACATTATTGCTTTGCAGTATAACCAGAGGTCAGTTACTATGGTGCCTCCTGCTTTGCTTTTCTTGTCCAGTATTGTTTTCACTATTTTTGGGCTTCTTCTGGTTTCATACAAATTCTTTGAGGAATGCTGTTTATATTCTTTTTTTTTTTTTTTTTTTGTCTTTTTGAGACAGGGTCTCGCTATGCAGTTGAGGCTGGTCCTGAGCTCACTTTTTGTAGCCCAGGCTGGTCTCGAACTCGCACCGATCCTCCTGCCTCAGCCTCCCGAGTGCTGGGATTACAGGCGTGAGCCACCACGCCCGGCTCTGCTGTTTATATTCTAATTGTGATTTAATTGGGTCTTTCTATCAGTTTTGGGACTGTAGTCATTTTCACAATATTGTCTCTGCCCATCTAGGAACAGGGGACATCTTTCCATTTCCTGATGTCCTCTTCAATTTCCTTTTTCAAAGTAGTATAGTTTCATTGTTGAGGCATACAAGTTCCTTAGGTTAATTCCTAAGTATTTGATTTTTCTTCATGGTATTGTGAATGGTATTGTTTTCACATTTTTTTCACTGAGTTCATTTTGGCATACATAAGTGCATTTGACTTTTGTATGTTAACTTTGTATCCTGCTGCATTGCTGAAATTTGTTATTAATTCTAAGAGATTTTTGGTGTGATTCTTTGAATCATCTATGTAGAGGATTGTGTCACCAGTAAATAGTGATGGCTGGACTTCTTTTCCTGTATGTAGCCCTTCAATTTCTATTTCTTGCCTAATGGCTTTAACTAATGTATCAAGTACTATGTTGAGTGGTAGTGATGATAGTGAGTATCTTTGTATGATTCTTGATTTTAGAGGGAAAGCTTTCTGTTTTCCCCCACTGAATATGATGTTGTCTGTTAGTTTGTTATAAATAGCCCCTATCCAATTCAGACAAGATCATTCTATACTTGTTTTTTTTTTTTTTCTTCTAGTTATCAATCATGAAAGGATGTTGGATTTTGTCAAAAGCTTTTAATACATCTGTTCATATGATCATATAGTTGTATTATGGACTGATCAGACCCACAAACTCCTAAATGAATAGACAGTGAAGAATTTAAATAAGAGATACAACTGCTATGATTTTAGGGTTTCAGAAAAGCCAATATCATATAAGTGAACTTACAATTCCTTGGGGGTTGAGACAAAAACTTATCTTGGCAGCTTGTATCTATTTTGCTTTGAAACAAAAGAAGAAGATACTGAGGCATATGCAAAAACTAAGCAGGATCTTGAGAGTAAGTTCAAAGACTTCTCCAAGTAGTAAATTGTGCCAATTAAGAGAGCTGTCTTATCTCAAAGAATGGCAGCTATATTGCTCTGGAATAGGAGTATCAGCAGCCCATGTCCTTGATTACCACAACTGTGGTTTTCTGGACTTCAGAACACCATACATATGCTGTTTTCCAACACAGCAGAGGTCCATGTTCAGCAACTAAACCCTATACAGCCCAATCTCCAACAACGTAGTTTTTGGCTTTGCTTCTGTTTATGTGGTGTACTATATTTGTATTGATTTGCACAGGTTGAACAAACCTTGCAATTTTAATATGAAACCTACTTGGTCATGATGTCTGATCCTTCTGATGATGAGTTGCATGCTATTTGCAAATATCTTTTCTGTTTTGTTTTGTTTTGAGGCAAAATGGCTCAGTATGTAGTGCAGGCTGACCTTGAACTTGCTCATGTACCCCAGGCTGGCCTTGAGCTGACAGAAATCCTTATGCCTTAGCCTCCCCAGTGCTGCAATTACAGCATGCACTCATCTTAAAAATACCTTGCTGAGGACTTTTGGATTTACATTCATTAAGAAGATTGGCCTGTAGTTTTCTTTCTTAGGTGTTTTTCAGGTTTTGGGGTCAGAATTGTGCTGTCTCCCAGAAATGACTTTGAGAAAACCCCTCTTCCAATTTCACTGATGAGTTTGAGGAGCATGGGTAGTATAACAGCCTTAAAACTTTTGTAGAATTCATCAGTGAGTCTATCCCATCCTGGGCTTTGTTAGTTGGTAGATTTTTTATTACTTTCTCAATGTCATCATTTGTTATTGCAGTGCTCAAAAATTTTTACTTCTTCTAGGTTTAGTTTGGATACTAAGTATGAGTCTGTTCATTGCAAGATTTTTAAAATTTGTTCAAATGCAATTAATACAATTTTTCATAGTAATTTCTATATTATGAATTTGAATGATATCTATTGTGATTTTGCCTTTTTCACTTTTTTTGTGGGATTGGGGTTCAAATTCATGACCTTGCACTTGCCAGGCAGGCACTTGTGCCACAGATTTATCTCCCCAGCCCCATTTTTCACTTTTTATTGTATGGACATATGAGTCTTTTTCTCTTTTTTTGGTGTTTATCTATTTTATCTATTCTTTTAAAGAACCAGCTGTTGAATTTGCTGATTATATTGTTTTTTAAATTTTATTAATTTCTGTTCTGATATTTATAATTTCCCCCTATTTTGGGCAGTTTCAATTCTTTTTTTGAGTACCTTGTGGTTCCTCATAAGATTATTTATTTTATCTTTCTGTTTTCCTAATATGTACATTGATTTCAATATCCTTCTCTATTAGGACTACTTAAATTTGGTCCCATAGGTTCTGGTATATGGCATCACCATTGTCATTTTTTTTTTAGTTTAATTTTTTTTTTTTAATTTTTGAGACAGGGTCTCACTGTGCAGTTCAGGCTGGCCTTGAGCTCACTTTTGTAGCCCAGGCTTGTCTCGAACTCACAACGATCCTCCTGCCTCAGCCTCCCAAGTGCTGGGATTACAGGCGTGAGCCACCACGCCTGGCACCGTTGTCATTTTATTACAGAAATTTTTATTTTTTATTTGATTTCTTCTAGATCCATTGTCTGTTCAATAGAGTGTTATTAAGTTTCCAGTTGTTCACATAATTTCTGTGATTTCTTTTGTTACTGATTGCTAGTTTCCTTGCATAATGTTCTAATAGAGAACATGGGACAATTTCAATTGTTTCATACTTATTTAAGCATGCTTTGTGGACTGCTATATGGCCCAATTTTGAGCAAGTTCCCTGTGCTGTTGTTGCAGTAGGGTAGAACATTATGTAGATATCTATGAAGTCCATCATTTCAAGAGTACGGCTCAGCTCTGTTATTTCTTTATTGGTCTTTAGTTTAACTGTCTTTACAAATGTAGGGTATTGAGGTCACCCACTATGATTCCTCTAGTGTTTATTTGATCTTTTATGTCTAGCAGCAATATTTGTTTAGTGCAGCTATGTGCTCAATTATTCAGTGAATATATTTGCATGTGTTATTCCTTCTCGTTGAAGTATTTCCTTAACTGTGAGCTGTGAGCTGGAGGGGAGAATTCTTGAGACTGGGTTTGTTTGGGGTTTTGAGTGTATTGTAATTGAACTGCAAGCAAAGTAAGAAGGGAATTACATAATGGCCTACTTTGTTTCCTATGATTGGTTTCAGCTTGGAGTTTACTTTATCTGAGAGTTAAATTGCTACCCTTCTGCTTGCTTTCAGAACATGAATTATTCTTGGACAAATTATTGGTTTCTGTCCTTTGATTTTTAGTCTATGAATATGTCATTGGATTAGATCAGCTTCTTGAATCTAATAAGATGTTGAATTACACAGTTTTATAGTTTGCCAATTTGTGTCTTTTTTTTGTGGGACCAGAGTTCAAACTCATGACCTTGCTTTTGCCAGGCAGGCACTTGTGCCACAGAGATAGCTCCCCAGCCCCAAATCTGTGTCTTTTAAGTCAAGTTGAAGTCATTAACACTGATAGTTAAAACAGGTATACTGGTGCATCCTTGTAATCCTAGCTCTTGGGAGCCTGAGGCAGAAGGTTGATTTCAATTTCAAGGCCAGCCTGGCCTATGTACTGAGTTCAAGGCCAGCCTGAACTACATAGGAAGGCCCTATATCAAAAGACCAAAACAAAACAAACAGGCAAAAAGAAACTAGAGTAAATACTGAAAGCTGTTGACTTATTCCTATTATTGTGCTTCTCTTTCTGTTGAAAACTCCTTAGAGTTTCATTTTCTTTATTTTTCCTTTTCTGCTCTTCTCTGGTTTATCAAGTAGCTTTGCTTGATGTATTTATTCCATTGAGATTTTTGGCTCTGTTGACTTTGTGGTCTCTGCCTAAGAAATTCTTGAATATTTTCTAAAATGATGTTTTGGTGATAATAAATCTCTTGAATTTTTCTTTTTCTTGAAATATCCTTACTTCTCCATCTATTTTGAAAGAAACATTTATTACATGAATTAATCTAGGTTGAAAATGATTCCCTTGCCGGGCGTGGTGGCGCACGCCTGTAATCCCAGCACTCGGGAGGCTGAGGCAGGAGGATTGGTGCGAGTTCGAGACCAGCCTAGGCTACAAAAGTGAGCTCAGGACCAGCCTCAACTGCATAGCGAGACCCTGTCTCAAAAAGACAAAAAAAAAAAAATGATTCGCTTTTAAGGTTTGAAATAATTCACTCCAGACTTTTCTGGCCTTCCCAGTTTTCTGTGAAGGAGTCTGTCATAATTCTAATGAGTATTTATTTATTTATTTATTAACTTTATTTATGTTACGTCCGGCTCAGCCTGCCTTGGGGGTGTGGCTGGCACAGCATGTGGTGTCAGGGATCGAACCGCATTCCCTGAGATTGCCTAAGTTTACCTAAGCAGGTGCTTTAGATCGCTGAGCTATCTCACTGGCATTAATGAGTTTACATTTATATGTGATTTTTTTTATTTTTCTCTCACACCTTTTGAAATTGATTTTATAGTTAGCTGGCATTTCAATTTTATTTTGTCATAGGGAGCTTCTTTATATCACTGTAGGTGTTTGGATTTTTATTAGCCTTACATAACTATATGCTGAGCTCTTTCCTCATCCTTGGGAAGTTTTCTATACTTTCTATAAACAAACTTTTTTATTTCTTCCTTGCTATTTCTTAGCTTCTCTCCAATTCCAATTAGCCTTTGGTATGTTTTAACATCTAGTAGTATTGAATGAGTTTTGTGTGTGTGTGTGTGTGTGTGTGTCCTTTATTTAAGCTTTTTCAGGGTTATTTGCCATGTTTCACCATTTTATCTTCAATTTCAGAAATACTGTCTTTGCATTAGCATTTCTGCAATTTATGATGACATGACAGTCTACTTGGAAGACTAAAACACTCAACCAAGAAGCTACTAGAATTAATACAAAAGTTCAGTAGCATAGCAGGATAGAAAGTCAAAACACAAAAGCCAATAGCATTCCTCTACACAGATAACAAACACACTGAGACAGAAATAAGAGAAAAAAATACTTTTTACAAAGCACCGAAGAAAATGAAATACTTAGTAATTAACCTAACTAAAGAAGTAAAAGATCCATTCAGTGAAAACTACAGTGCTCTGAAAAAGAGATCCGAGAGTATTGCAGAAAATGAAAGATATGCCCGGCTCCTGGATAGGAAGAAGCAACATTGTGAAGATGGCCATACTTCCTAAATTGTTATATAGATTTAATGTAATCCTTATCAAAATATCATCAACATATCTCACAGACCTGGAAAAGTCATTCCTAAAATTTATTTGGAACCAGAAAAGACCTAGAATTACAAAGACAGAACCGGGTGTGGTGGCGCATGCCTGTAATCCCAGCACTCGGGAGGCTGAGGCAGGAGGATTGGTGTGAGTTCGAGACCAGCCTGGGCTACAAAAAGTGAGTTCAAGGCCAGTCTGAACTGCATAGCGAGACCCTGTCTCAAAAAGACAAAAAAAAAAAAAAAAAGAAGAAGAAGAAGAAGAAGAATTACAAAGACAATTCTGGGCCACAAAGATAAGGCAGGAGACATTACAATTCCTGACCTAAAGTTATACTACAAAGCGACAGTGATAAAATCAGCATGATATTGGAAAAAAAAATAGACCTGAAGCTCAGTGGAATTGATTAGAAGATGCAGAAGCAAAAATTAACGCACTCAGCCACCTTATCTTTGACAAAGGGGCCAAACATGTTTCCTGGAAGAAAGATAGCCTCTTTAACACATGGTGTTGGAAAAACTGGCTCTCTACATGTCGAAAACTAAAACTAGACCCAAGTCTATCACCATGCACTAAAGTCAAAATGGATTAAAGATCTAAATATTAGAACAGAAACACTAAATCTCCTGGAGGAGAAAGTAGAAGGAAATCTTGAAGACATTGGGGTAGGCAAACAGTTCATGAACACAAATCAAAATGCACATTTAACACTTGACAGAACCAACAGCTGAGCTCTCCTCTGGCTAAGACGTTTTTGCACTTCAAACGAAATTACCAACAGAGTGAAAAGTCAACTCATAAATTTCAAAATAAAAAAATTAATAAGTATTCAGACAAAGACCTTCTATCTAGAATTTATAAAGAATTAAAAAACATTAGGGTCCCAAAATTCAGAGATCCAATCCAGAAATGTCCATCTGAGATGAACACACACTTCTCAGAGAAAGAAATTCAACAATCATATAAATACATGAAGAAATGCTCCACATTGGGAGCTATTCATGAAATGAAATTAAAACAACACTTAGATACCATCTCACCCCAGAAAGAATGGCTATCATAAAGAAATCAACCAACAACAAATGTTGGAGAGGTTGTGGGGGAAAAAGAATCCTTCTCCACTGCTGGTGGGAATGCAGACTGGTGCAGCCATTATGGAAATCAGTGTGGACACTCCTCAAAAAATTAAGACTGGAAATCCCATTCAATCCAGCTATCCCCCTACTGGGAATTTTCCCAGAAGAACTGAAATCATCATATCATAGTGATGTTTATCCACCTATGTTTATGGCAGCACAATTTGTGATAGCCAAATCATGGAAATAACCAAAATGCTAATCATCTGAAGATTGGTTGAAAAAGATGTGGTAGTTTTATACAATGGAATATTATTTGGCTATAAAGAATGAGAAACTCGAAGCCTTCACATATAAGTGAATGTATCTTGAAGATATACTCATAAGTGAAATAAAGCAGACCTACATGTGTAAATATTATATAGTCTCCCTAGTTTAAGAACATAGCCGTGCATGGTGGTGCACGCCTGTAATCTCAGCATTCGGGAGGCTGAGGCAGGCAGATCGGTGCAAGTTCAAGAGCAACCTGGGCTACAGAAGTGAGCTCAAGGTCAGCCTGAACTGCATAATGAGACCCTGTCTCAAAAAGACAAAAAAAAAGAACAAAAATGGAAAGTGATAGCAGAGGTGAATGGAAGTCAAAAACTTAAGGATTAAACAACGGAGAGACAACAAGCAGAAAAGTTAGGAAACTTAGCAGGGCAAAAACCATACACTTATGTACACTGGATGAATGAGACAATAGTCCTAAGAATCTCCAACAGGTTTTTGACACTCAGAGTGGCAATATGTAAGACTAAAATCATGTTTGGATTGCTTGTCACTCTGGTCTTCTAGATGTGTGCTGCTTTTAATGTAATTTCAGTTATTGCTGTACTCTCTCTCAGTAAATGTTTGTTTTAAAGGAAAACAAAAGCCAGGTGTAGTGGCTCACACTTGTAATCCTAGCACTTGGGAGGCTGAGGCAAGAGGATCGGTGAGAGTTCGAGAACAGCCTGGGCTACAAAAGTGAGCTCAAGGCCAGCCTGAGCTGCATAGCAAGACCCTGTCTCAAAAAGACAAAAATGGGGGAGGGGTAATTAAAGAGAAAATGAGACATGGAAAAATGTCATAGGATTGACCAGCTACAATTTTGCATATGCTTAGATTTCTAAATTTCTGTGTAAAAAGGTGTAACAGTCATTTTTAATCACATTCTATGGGAATTTATTAGAATATCAAAGACTGATGGAAAATACCAGTTGCCTGTTAAGTCTAAGGCATTTAATTTTTAGAAAGACAGTGATGGTAAGCTCAAGTACCTATGTTATAGAGTAATAGTATCACTAAGCTTCTCTTCTGGAGGGTTAAGAACCTAAGTTTGAAGACCAAAAATTAGAGAAAAAGAAGGGCTACACGGATAGCCAATATTTTGGCTCTAGCCCTTCAAGATCAGTGAGGACTCAGGACATAAAAGAACCTGTACTGTAACATCCTATAACTCAGTGGTGTCCCAAATTTTCCGTTCAAGATTATGGGACCACAGACGAAAGGGATCAACGATGTACAGTGAGCTCAAGGAGAGTCACCTAGAGAGAAAAACATTCTCTCAGGCTTTCACAGAAAGCAAAGTGTTGAAGCAATGGCCGTGACTCATGTAGATGGCTGATGCTGACAAAAGTTCTACTAAACGCTGTACATGGTTTCAAGGTAAATTCTGAGGGGACTTGATTGATCTTGTCAAATATGAAAATTACATGTTTTGTTATATAGGTCTTGCTTTAACTTGAACTTAACTATGCAGCAGAAAAGTTTAACCACGAGACATAAAAAGTAAAGCCAGATTAGTATGCTAAGCTGTAAAAGGCTGAAGTCAACAACTTCCACCAATGCCAGTTCTGCTGATAGCGCACTACTATTATGGAATATAGGTCTATGTATACAACTCCTTTCTGTTAGTGCAGTGTGAGGAAATGTTTGTACCAATAGTGTTTAGAAGAGTTTTCATGTCTGCATCTTGTACTCTAAACTACTACTATGAAGACAACAATATGCATTGGATCAATTATTGTGGCTGCCCTACTGTGTTTTGAAACTGTCTCAATGTTATTTATCAAAAGAAATAAAAATTTTAAAAAGTGATAAAAAGTTTAAAAATAAGGTTAACAAAAAACAATACATCATTCTAAAAAGAACACAAAATTCCTTTTGATCTATCTATTGGGGCCTGGCAGGATGGCTCAGTGGGGCCTGGCAGGATGGCTCAGTGGTCTAAAGTGCCTGCTTAGGAAAGCTTAGGCGGCTGCAGGGATCGCGGTTCAATCCCCGGCACCACATGCTGCGCCAGCCCTGCCCTCAGGGCAGGCTAAGCCGGCCATGAAAATAAATAAATAAACAAACAAAAGTTCTGAAACAAGAAATAAATAAATAAATAATTTTTAAAAAAAGGGAACACTCAACATCACCTGTAATAGTCAAATCTTATAGATAAATCACATTGACAGTGGTATCTATCATACATGGGAATACTATGGAAGAACAAACACATACAGAGAGTCACAACAAATGCCAGCTGTTGGAAAGGCTTTAGCAGAGCAAATTCTGAAGACCAGGAGTTTGCTGTTAGCATAGTAAGCACAATAAGACCAAATTTCCATAACTATGCAATCATGAATAAAGTATCTAGAAATAAAAATGTAAGTGCAAATTGTAAAAAGTAGGGGATGGTTGGGGAGATAGTTCAGTCAAATAAGCACTTGTCTGGCAAGCGCAAGAGCCTGAGTTCAATCCTTGGTTCCACCAAAAAAAAAAATAAAGTAGATGAAAAGAAAAAAAAAAAGATTTAAACTTTATTTATTTATGTTATGGCCAGCTCAGCCTGCCCTGGGGCTGGGGCTGGAGGAGCTTGTAGTACTGGGGATGGAACTCCAGTGCCTGCTGTTGCCTAAGCTTGCCTAAGCAGGCACTTTAGACTGCTGAGCTATGTCACCGGCCCTTAGTTGTTTTAAAGGATTATTTTTTGAGGGATTTATTTGTGGGGGCAAGGATGGGATATAGGAAGAAGGAGTGTAATTTGTGATTGATGGAAAATTATGAGGTTGTTAGGATCTGTTGATATATGTATGTACCCATGAAGGAAATGAGGTGGAGGAAGCTGGGGTTAAGTTGAAACAAGGAGGAGGAAAACAACAGAATAAAGAGGAGAAAAGGTAAATACTAGAGAAGATACAAGCGACTGAGAGAAAGCAGAATATATCAAACTAAAAACTTCAGAGGAAGAATTTATAAAGTGGGAGAAACAAGTAAAACATAAGGAAATAATATTGCTTACAGAAGCTCAAGTTGTACGCTAGGGAGATAGCTCTCTGGTGCAAGTGCCTGCCTGGCAAGTGCATGGTCACGAGTTAGAACCTCAGTGCTGCAAAAAAAAAATAAAATAAAATAAATAGTGTGTTTTGAAACTGTAGCATTGTTATTTCTTATTAAAAGTAATAATAAAAAAGAAGCTCATGAATAATTGGTTGGAAGACTACACTATGTGTTACAACAAATACTGTGAAATTCATATTACTTTAAGTGAAATTCTGTATCACTTGTAATTTTTTCTTTTTAATTCTATTTTGCAGTCTCTTTAAAAAATAAAAATGCATATATATAAAAATGCATGCAAAAAATTAAAAATAAAAAATAAGCTCAAGTTGAGGAAGAGAAATAATACAATGAGAAGAGAAAGAAAGAAAGATAAATACCACCTAATTCAAAGCAATCAAAAGAAGACCAACCCAACCTCAGCCCCCAAAATGCCAGTGGGAACTTAGATATTCTATGAAGAGAATGTACATGCAATGCACAAATGACTTCTAGTCCAAATAGCCTGAGTGTTCACATAGTCCCTTCTCGCTTTAGTTGCAGTTCAATTACAATATACTCAAAACTCCAAACAAACCCAGTCTCAAGAGTTTTCCTCTCCTGCTCATGGGCAAAATTTGACACTAGTCTCTCTCTTTTTTAAATAACAATAGCAGGAAGATTTATTCCATAAAACATTAGCAAGGTATTTTAATAAGGAGAAAAGAAAACAAAAACAAGTCTTAGTTTCATGTTTCTATCTAAAAACACTTGGGGCTAGTTTTGCCCTGACCCTGTCTTCCTGCTGCATCACTGTGACTATGCAATAAAGATCAGTTGAAAGATTTTTTTCTTAAGTTTAAAGTTACACTATTGTTCAACCTACCTTAGGGACTCTTTCCCCGCAGGCATGCTGGCAGACCCTGAGACACAGCTCTTTGGAAATCCAGAGAAATCTATAGGTAAGCTATCTGGGGGTGCACAGAGTCAAGGTCTTTAGTTGTACTCTGCCGGCGGCCACTGGAAAGCCTGAGCCTGTTTGCACATTGCGGAGGTCTGCAGGAATTGGCCTACACATTTGTACACTGTTAATGAACCATGTGAGTCAGGGTACAGTTCGGGGTGCATAGCCAGACCAAGCAGGAGTGTGTGCCCACTGGAATCCGTAGGCCCTAGTCACTTGTTTTTCCTCTCTCCAAGGTGGAGAGAAGGCTTTCCTTGACCTCAGTGAGCAGTGCTGTGGATGCTGCAGGGCTGTAGCTTTCCAGTATTTGAAGGAGAGGTTATGGGGAAAAGGAGTGATGTATATAGTTCTGACCCAGGAACTCAGACTCTGCAACATTTGTTCATTCATTCCCTCGGGCTATTTGGAATGTTCTCTTAATGGCTAGCCACTGGAGGGAAAGGGGCTGGAGCAGACCAACCTGGTGATCTCCATTCTCTCCTCAGTTATCCCGAGTATTGTATTTCCAAGTAATTCTATGTTTCAGGGTATAAGGCCCTCCCCCATTACAGAGTAATTATAGCTTTGGTGAGGCCTCTCTGAGCATTTCTGATGCAACCCCTCTCCTAGTCAGTCAGACTGATATAAGGGGAATATAACTCCCCACATGCTAGATGTCAGACATGCCAAGTGTGTGGCCTTGAAATTGAAGGATGAAGACCAAAGGACAACAAAGGTTAAGAGTGGAAAAGATTTATTGAGAGCTAGCTTATGAGAGAAAGGAGGGTCCCAAGTGGAGCTGCCACAGAGGTCCATTGTCAGGGGAAATTTATATAGTATAGTCACAAATGTGGGTGCAAGGTAGGTCCAAGTATAATCAACCATTATGATTACAAATATAGCCTCTTAGCTAATATTGATACTGTAGGGAAGCAGAGCACAAAAAGGCCCAGGTGCTCCTGTCACTCACCCAGGTGGCTGATGCATATCTGGACTTAATGGCCCTGTTGATACTAATAACCGTTTTGCTTATCTTTTAGGGAAGTATGTAAATTGGGGCCTTGTGACTTTAGCTTGAAATATTTCCTCCTCCTAGCCGGGCGTGGTGGCGCACGCCTGTAATCCCAATACTCGGGAGGCTGAGGCAGGAGGATTGGTGCGAGTTCGAGACCGGCTTGGGCTACAAAAGTGAGCTCAAGGCCAGCCTCAACTGCATAGCGAGACCCTGTCTCAAAAAGACAAAAAAAAAAAAAAAAAAAAAAAAAAGAAACCTTTCCTCCTCCAAATGTGCCTCCAGCTATCATTCTAATTTCTGTGTTTTTCATTGACTTTTTTTCTTTTTTTTTTCATTGACATTTTTAAGAGCCGAGTCTCTCTCTAATAAAATGTTAATTTTTAACTTCACTGTCTGTGATAAAGTTTGATCTCCACCCATTGATTTCTTTGCGCATTTAAATGTGTTCCTTCTCTATAGTACACCACTGCATATTGTTTGTGTGGTTATGTGTGCGCGCGCATGCGTGCGCACGTTTGTATAGGAAAATTTACTAGCTTACTTCTTTGATTTCATAGCCATTCTAGAATATGCCTTCCACAATAAAAATACATAGCATGAACAAAGAAGAGAGATTCAGAATAGAAAAGCAAGTACCCTCACAGTTTCTGACATAAACTTCCTGGTGGTTATGAGTGATCACTGCAGTCTCTGTGGAAATTTCTTGGCCCTCACATCACTTTGTTTGTGGCCACGTTTCCCTGGCTTTGCCCGTTGTATTTTACAGCATTGTTTGCTTTCTTAGTCTCTTTCCATCATCTTCATTTGCTCTGCTGAGGTGACTCCACAATTTTTCCTGTGTGTCCTTTTGTTCTGGTCTCATTGTCCATCCCCCCCCCCATGCAGGAAGTAAAAACTGATCTGGGTGGATGATCTCCAATAGGGAACCTTGAAATGATACAGGGAAAACTGATCTCCAACCTGAAAAGTACCTGAGACGAGTTCGTGTTCTCTAAAACAGAAGAATGAATTTTAGGAACAAACAGAGGTAATGTGCAGAACCTATTTATTGAGGGAAAGAAAGCTCCTGTCCGAGACAGGGGCAGGAGAGGGGGTACCAAGTGGGTGGTCCCCTGGAAGCTGTCTCTTCCAGGGACTTTTATAGAGGAAAACCATGTGGTGGGGTAGGTCTAAAGTTGTGGAGAAGACATGGGAACTTGCTTAGGTGGGCATGAGGTGGGATGAAACTATGGCCAAACAATGAGATTACAAGTACCATTGCTCAGGTAAAATAGATTAAATCTAGTACCAAATAGGGAAGTGAGTCACATAGAAAGTGGGCAAGAATACCAAGGTCTCTTCCTGTTGGGTTTGGGTTAGTGACTCATTTAGGCTCTTTTAAGGTGATTAATACCTATTTAGAATATTAATCCCTGACGCACATTCTTAGGGATGTAGATACATTTGTTTCTTCTTTTGTCCTGAGGTCTGGCCCAGAGCTGTGACTGTTTCTCGCAAAGCCGTAAAGTCACCTTGCCTTCCATCTTGTCTCTTTGAGGGCCAGGTCCTATCTGACTGCCTATAATATTTCTAGCTAATTCTGCTGCCTACAGCACCCCCACTCCCATTCTTTCCTTCTCTCAAAGCCTCCTTCTCATCC
>PVJA010024413.1:0-31884 GCA_004027025.1 Myocastor coypus | reverse complement strand
AGTGCTGGGATTACAGGCGTGAGCCACCACGCCTGGCCTTATTGGTCAATTTCTTAATGGTAGCCATTCTTTCCAGAGTAAGATAGAATCTCAGCATTGTAGTTTGCATTTCTAGAGTCATTAGTGATGTTGAATTTTCTGATGTATTTGTTTTCTGTTTGCACTTCATCTGAAAAGTATCTGTTGATTTCAAATACCCATTTTTGTGTTGAATTTTTAAATTTGGGGTGGAATCTGATTTTTTTCATTTTAACATTCATTAGTTCATGTTTCAATTTTTTATATTTTATAGATATTAATCTGAGGAACAGCTGGCTAAGATTTTTTTCCCCACCCTGTGGGTTGCCTTGTCACTCTCTTGGTGATTTATTCCTTTTGTGGTGTAAAAGCTTTTTAATGAGAAGAGGTCACAGTTGTTGACTCTTTGCAGTATTTCTCAAGCAGTCTGGTTTTTTCATGATGTTTTTACTTACATCTATGGCTTTTATTCAGCTTAAAAGTCTTCATTAAACCAGCAAATAATTTGGGTGGGGGCAATGTTACCAAATAAGGGATTTGAACCCAGGACCTCATCATGCACACTCAGCAGGTCTTTAGCACTGGCCCACATCCCTAGGCCTAGGATGATGATTCCTTTTTGCTGGGTTCATGAGGCAATGGGTGAGCTTGTACTAGTAAGTATGAGGAATCTTGTGTAGGAAACAGGATATTAGAAACTTATAGATAACTAAGCAGCTCCCTTGGCCTGGAGGACTACTAAATTTCTTTCTTTTACTTTAAAAATTTATTTTATTTGTTTATTTATTTATTCAGAACTGGGGATCAAACTCAGGACCTTGCATTTGCCAGGCAAGCACTCATACTCCTGAGCTATTCCCCAGCCCAGGACTACTAAATTTCTTTAAAAAGCTATGAATTACTGGTAAACACAAACAGTAGAAGGCAGCTGAATTAGAATAGTTAAGCAAGGAAAAGCTTTAGACAGCTCCAAAACTAAATTCCTAGAACAAAACCCAAGGTTAAAGAAAACTTTCTTACAAACTGACTTTATATGCATATACCTTGATGAATGCTGTTATCATTTATCATATATTAATTTTGATAATAACTTCTTTTTGTTATTGTGACATTCATATAATCTAATTGCAATTGTTTCTTTCCGTTCTTTTCAGTGTTTTAGCTTATTGCTTCTTTTTCTTATTTTATTAACCAGAACTTCCAGAAAAATGCCAGGTAGTACTTATAGTAGCATGCATTATAATCTTGTTTCTGAATTTTTCATCTTACACTTTTTTTTTTTTTTTTTTTTGTATGGGGGATCAAAATCAGGACCTTGCATTTGCGAGGCAGGCACTTACACGTTGAGCTACCACCCCAGCCCGGATGTTACACCTTTTAGTATCTTTTTTGCTGAAAATATTGTGGTGTCTATTTATAGTTTGCAAAGTTCTGTACTTAAAAAAAAGAATGTTGAATTTAATTTTTTTAAAAAATAACTTTAGGCAGCTGTAGATGGTAAAGGCAGGTTGTCTTGAAGAAGTTGGTGTTATAAAAAAATCTGGACTTAAAGAGTAGCTTCTTAATTTGAGACCTGTCTCAGTTACTCTTCTCTTGTTGCTGGGACAAATACCTGATACTCAAAATGAAGGAAGGAAAGACTTATTTAGTTCACTGTTACTGGAGGTTTTGGTCCATATTCAGCTAGATCCAAGGTGGAGAGGCACATGGCAGAGGGCAGCCATTCAAACAGCAAGAGCAAAAGAGAGGAGGAACAGCAACAGTGGCCACAGAGAGCAAGCCGCCTCCCTTAGGCTGCATCCGGGCAATCTGCCCCAGGATAGGGGCAGTACTCATACCCATGATCCCAGCAGCACTCAGACCCATAATCCCAGACTTTGATCATGAATTAATCACAAACTGTACAACTGTGCCTCGGCCTCGATGACTCCATGAGGCTCAGACGGGGACAAACACACATAAACCGTAAGAAAACCTGAAGTTGAGGTCTGAGGGCTCAGCTAATGCTGTGAAATTGCGTGCAAAGAGCTGGGCAAGTGGAGTATGGCCGCGCTCATTCTTGCTCTGCGCTCACATGGCTCCCCACCTCTGTGACACAGCGGACGAGTGGCAGATGCGCCTGGACTGTGCTCAGATGGAGAACGAGTTCCTCCGCAAGCGTCTGCAGCAGTGTGAGGAGAGGCTGGACTCGGAGCTGGCGTCCAGGAAAGAGCTGGAGCAGAAGGTAGAGGCGGGTGCAGAGCCTGGGCCGCAGAGGTGTGGGCGTGGGCAGTTGTGGGCGGTCATAGTGTCGGGTAACACTGGGGGCGGGGCGATGGCCGTAGGACATGCCTCCCTGCCTCTGCTGCTGGTACAGTGCTGGTCTCTGTGGGCTGCAGAAACTGTGGGCCTTCTCAGGGAGAAACTTTGCTGGGGCACACAGGATATCTGAGTTCCAGGTCCATCTGTAAATGCACTACGCTACACTTTTAAAATAGTCACGTTTTATCCATTGCCGTTGTGCCTGCTCCAGTGGTCTACCTCCACGCCTCTTCCACACCTCATGGCCTCCATGCAGGCCAGAGTAACAGTCTCCTAACTGCTCTCCTGTCCCCAGTCTCTCCCCTCAACCACCTGCCGGGCTGCAGATCTTACAAGCTTCTTTGAGATGGCACTAGCATTACGTGTTGTGTTGATTCTCAGGGTTGGTTTCTTTTCCTGTGCATTTCAGATTTTGATTGTGAACCCATCTTCACAATCTCCCACCCAGTAGTCATAGGTGTTTTGCATCGTAGAATGTTCTGGATTTTTTTTTTTCCCTTCTCTCATAGTGAATGCATGTTTAACTATGGTTTCTTGCGAGTTGATCTCTGGCAAGAGCTTTTCATTAAATTTTTTTTTTTTTTATAATTTTCATGGTGGCCCTTCCATATTGGGACATGGGAGTGTTCTATTAGAAAACACTCTTTTCCATCCCTGGCACTGAGACCAGGAGTGGTAGTGCATGCCTGTAATCCCAGTGCTGGGGAGGCTGAAAACAGGAGGGTCACTACCAGTCTGAGCTACTTAGTGAGACCCTGCATCAAATAGATGAGATGAGATGAGGTAAGGTAAGGTAAGGTAAGGTAAGGTAAGGTAAGGTAAGGCAAGGCAAGACAAGACAAGATAAGATGATAGATGTAGAAAGCGCTCTGGCACTTTCTTCTGAGCTAGCCTCTGTGAGGATGCTATTTTTCCTGTCTAGGATTTTTACAATACATCCACAAGGGTTGAAAGTTGATCTTTAACCCACATGAGTAAGACACCCGAGGTGCTGATTTTCTGTAGAAGCAGTTTGTGCCCCTTGGAGAGCCAGGATGGAAGGGTGCTTTCTTAGCAACCCCCCACCCCCAGGACAGGGGCCAGAAGCTGTCATCTCTTCTTAATTGAGCCACTGCTCTTTTGGGGTCCTGGGCAAGGCAAAGGTCTTTATCCCCTCCCTGAGCGCAAGCCTGTGACCCCTGGGTTAGAAAGGGCATTTGCAGAGAAACCTCCCCTTGGAAAAATTTCTGCATCGGCCCGCGCTTCCTTTCCCTAACCCTGACTGCCCTAATGCCGGTGCCTGCCATCATGGCTCTGGCTGTGAGTCCTCAGCACTTTTCTTATCTTGAAATTTCCTGATCCTTTTTTTCTTGAAAATGCAGCCAGATATTAGAAATTATCATCTTACTTGTCTCTAATAAAATCTTCCTGAGTCTTTCTAGAGGGATAGTGTGATAGCATACCTTCTTTTTCTGTCTTCTGTTCCCTCTCTCCTTTGTGTAATTCTTGCTGGTCTTACATGCTAACCAGCAATGCACTGGCAAATGGCAGCAGTCCTGAGCGATAGGCTTGCCCAATTCCTAGGATATTCGTTACTTCCTCTGTGGCCAGTTTCAGATCACCACTGCACATTATCAAACCTCGCAGCTGGAAGAGACACGAAACACTGGCACCCAGGAAAGAGGACCCTGACACCCTATCAACTCTAACCATACTGGTTTTTCCTTCTTCCTTTTGAAATGCCCAATTCTTTCTCATTCCCCGGACCTTGCACGTGCCATTCTGCTGTCCAATAAGCTCATTCAGGCTCTCCTTTCTGGATATCTCCACTTAGTCTTAAGATTAAGTATCACTGTCTCCAGAAAGTCTTCACTGACACAGTTCAGTGGGGTGTCTCTGAAATACTTCCTCAGACCAAAGCTCCACAGCACTATATTGTAATTATGTTTGTTTCTTGGTCTTTCCCATTCAATGGAAGAGACACGGGGAAGGCTTTTAACGGCTGCTCTTACTCTTACATCCTCAACGTGAGCAGAAACTGTGCTGTGATTATAGCAGGGTAGAGGCAGGCAGAGACCACGAGTCTCTATGAACCGCAAAAGTGAAGCTCAGTGTCCTCCCTGGTGCTGGTGTTGGTGCTGGTGCTGGTTTAATGGTTGCTTCCAACATGGATGCAATCTTGTGATTCCTAAGAGATGTCCTGGGCTACAGTAGGTATGCACAGCAGGAAGAGTGCAGGGAAACAGTCAAGTTCTTTAATAACAAATTATAAAGTGGGGTCAGTTTCCCTAAGGAAGGGGGAATATTCATGCTACATTAAAAAGTAATAAAGCTGCAACCTTCTCTGAGCAGCAGAATATAAGAAAGCATCCCATTTGCCTTCAAATACTGAATTTAGAATTACAGGCTTCATTAGCTCGGAGTTTTGCTTGTTTAAAGCCATGCTTTAATGAGGCCATTTCTCCAAAGCAAGTGTGCTGAGTTGTTCTCTTTCCTAGATGTAAACTAGGACATTTGGGAGGGTGTTTCCTCGATGATGATGCCAGCGGCTTTGCGTCTGCGTTGGTGGAAGGCCACAACTCATGCTGAGATGCACCTTGTCCAAAATGCCATCGCTGCTCTAACCTTTGGGATTGGCCCCTTGGGCATCCTGGGGAGGGTTTCTAGGTGTGGCATTCTGGTAGTTCCATGGCTGAGCCTTCCCAGGTGATGCTAGCTGGTAGGGTGGGGGAGCTGTCCAACGCTCAAGGGCCTGAGAAGCTGAATCGGAGCAGGTAAAAGATGCGTGTAGGGGTGCATTGCCAGGGGCTTGCTTGAGGACACCGCCCTAAGAGCTTGGTGGAGTATCCCTGTTGTGTCCCTCAGCAAAGGGAAGCTCAGACAGGAAGCTTCCTGGAAGTGACACCAAAAGTCGTCAAGGCCAGGTCACTCTCCCACCTGGGTCTCTTTTCTGACCAGGATATTCCCCATGGAAATGGCACAGACAGGGTGGGGTGACTCGTGCTGTTCCTCCCACAGCTTGGAGAGCTGCAGAGTGCTCACGAGGAGGCCAAGAAGATGGCGCACCAGCTAAAGAGGAAGTGCCACCGTCTCACCTGGGGCCTTGAGGACACTCGCGTCCTGCTGGAGAACCAGCAGAGTCGGAATCACGAGCTGGAGAAAAAGCAGAAGAAGTGAGTTGTGTCCCTACCTGTCGTCTGGGGCTGCCAGGTTCGCTGCACTGGTGCTGGGGTCCTGCGGCCCGAGGATTCGTTTCTAGAGCTCCCCCTGCCCAACTCCTGGCAGGCTTTCTGGTCCATGGAGCTTAATTCTCCTCTTCTTTCTTCCTTTTTCTTTCGCTCTTCTTCACATCTTATTTCCATGCAGTTCTCCTACAATTCCAATATGGCTCTTTCCCTTACCTAGCTTCTGCCTTGGCCTCGCGACTTTGACCACCTGAGCCCTAGCTTCTCCATTTGCCGAGGGAGGGAGGGTTCATCCATCTCAGGTCCCATGGGTGCTTCTTTCCAGTTGGGTGACCTTGAGCTGCTTGTCTAGCCCTTGTGGACCTCAGATTGTTTATCCTGCCTGCATGTTGTGGGTGAGGACACCCCCTTGTGGTCAGAGAGACCTTAAAAGGGCTAGACATCCCAGCCAAACTGAATTTGGGCTTTTAGCCTCATTGCAAGAGGATGGGGTGGCAGCAGGGAGTCTCTTCTCATTTGGAAGTGAGACTCTTAAGATGCTGGGGGCAGTCGTGGCGGGGGCTGACCCAGTGCCTGCATGTGATGCCAGCGCTGACGGTGCACACCGGCTCTGTCCGCGCTTTCCTGCCGGGAAGCCGCCCAGCTCAGCGATGATGGTTCATGATGAGTACGCAGGCCTGGGCTGCCCTGTGCAGATCTTCAGCTGAGGCTTCGCCGCCTCTGGCCACTGTGGCTGCATCTTCGGCTCTCTCATCCTCTCAGGAGGGGAAAGGTGCATAAGAGACTCCTGTGCCAAACCAGGCAAGCCAACCATAGAGACTTCACGGGAGGCAAACAGGGATGGTACAGCCTCTTTTAGAATATTCAGGAAAAAATACAGGAAAACACTCCTCTGGGAGCCAAGATGTAGTTTTGTTGAAGGTATCGCTTTTCTGAACGGTAGCAGGCAGAATTGTATGGGTGGGAGGGGCAGACATTTCAAACTTGATTTATATTAAGTTATTTCTTTTCCCTATTTTTGAGCTTTCCCAAGCTGGCTTCTTCATCTGAAAAATACTGCTAGCATGTTTCTCCCACAGACGAGAGGTTCATTCTCTTATTGTTTTACTCTGTTCCCTTTCCCATCTCCTGCTCTGCCTTCCCGCTAAACTTTACCCTTGCATTGGGGAAAATGGCTGTGTAAAAAAAAAAAAAAAAAAAAAATGTGGCCAAGTCTAGCTCAGCCACTTGCTGTGTGACTTTGTGAAATGACACCACCTCTCTGGGCTAGACTGAAATTTCAGAGGAATCCTTGGACGTCCCTGAACAGTGGGGAATGGCTCTTGCAGTTGCCCAGTGGTGCGATGAGCAATGTAAATTCCATTATTCTTCAAGTTTCTCCCAGCTGTGATCCTCTGACTTCTTCACTGTGGGCTCCATTCTGCTCTGAGAGTTTCTGGTCTTTGATGGATTTGGCCTCTAGAATTTGTGCAGTCAGAAAAATTCTATCTCTTTGGTCATTCCCTCATCACTATGGACAAAAGCCGTATCCCAGAGCCTTGCAGACCCCACGAGGCCCTGGGAAGGCTGCATTTCCTCAGGCTTATCTGTCCTCATCTCCCAGTTTTCCTGTCTCATGAGGCTCTCTGCTCAGCTACTCTTCTTCAGCAGGATCAGGTTTCGGTGTTAATTGTTGATAGACTCCTCTTCCACATGGATTAATATTTTAGCAGAAGCCCAAGGGGACAGCAGAGGTCATAGCGCAAGGTGGACATTCAGGCAGAATGGCTCCCTGAGGAGGTGCTCTAGAGATCAGATAGGCTCTCCCACATCTTTCCGGGTCTCATCAGCTGTACATGCAGTTGTCTCCTCAGTTTGCTGGGCCCAGAGTGGAGTGGGGGTCTCTGTGCTGGTGGAAGCACATGCCCTCCCCTGGCTGATCATTTCAGAGTGGGCCAGAATGGATCCGTTTGGATTTGCCCTCTTGTTGCCATGGTTACACCATGCCTAGGTCACAAAGCTCAGTCCAAGGCAGATGGAACACTCAGGATAGCTCTGCTTCAACTCACCTGGCTCCACACCTGGAGAGGCAGGACCCAGGCCCGCTCCTGGTGGGGTGGAGGGTGCACACAGGTCTGCTTGGCCTCCACGTGCTGTAGGTGTTGGGGTCTGCAGCAGACTTCCCTTGGCTTCAGGTGGTTTGTTGAGTTAGGGATGTTGCTGGAACATTAGTACCTGTGCTTCCCCCAACTGCATCACCTCATCTGTCCCAGGGCATGGACAGGTAGATGGGATCATAGGCCACCAGGGAAGTTGGGCTGAAGCTCACATCTTTGACTTTGGGACTCTACACTTCACATCATCTCCCCAGAGATGGATGTAGTAGTGTGTATCTTTCCATATTGCTGTAAGGACTGCAGCGACCCTAGTTCCAACCCTTGCACCTTGGAACTGCTGGGTTAGTACAGTGCTTCCACTCAGGGTGGCAAATACTGCCTCTCAAATGATGTCACCAGAAGCCAGTCAGAAAGCCCCTTGGCTGTCCCAACAGTGGGCTCCAGTGTGTAAGCTATGAGTGGCTTTCAAGTCTGAAAGTTGGAAAGATTGGCTAATATTATGGACATCAGATGAACTTAAGTGGGGAGGCCGCCTTGTCACTAAGGACCAAGCCTCAAGTGCCACCCAAACTCCGTGAAGTCACGCAGCTAGGCTTCCTGTTTGTGATCCAAGCCATGCCTTTTGTAGACACTTGACCAAGGGTCTTCTCATGGTGTCCTCATCTGAGAGAGAGGAGAAGAAGGCTGTGAAAGCTGAGTGGATGCAGAGAAGGTTCAGGAGCTGCTCCTTGCTGCCTCTCAGTGGTACTGTCTTGTCTTTATGTTTTCCGCTAGGGAGACAAAGACAAGAGGGAATACCCAAATGTCCAGAATTTTATCAGAAAATGAGCAAGCTATGATGTCCACTAGGCCCTATGGTGTAAAAGAGAAAATGTGGAGCACCACTTGTTAGCGTGGAGACAGGGATAACTGTCTATAGACCTATGTATGTGTTTGTGTGTACATATCCTTCTGTTTGTATTCGTTCATTGGTCTTGAATTTTTGATACCAAATGTAAGTCTGGTAGAGTTAATTGGCCTTGGAACATGTTGGAAAACTAAGAAGTTTTCTCTCTATATGCAAAATATTTGCATAGCTTTCTATCATCTCTATATTTATATCTATATCTATATATCTTTTGATCTGTATATCATCTCAGTCTCCTTTTGTTTGTGAGTCATTATATTTTGGGGGTGTACCAGGATTTGAACCGAAAATCTTGCACCTGCCAGGCAGGTTCCTGTGCTGCTGAGCTATGTCCCTGGCCCCGAGTGGTCTTTATTTTAATGCCAACTCTGTATGAACCCTAAGTCCCCCTGTGCTGAATCCCAGGCTCCTGCCCACATCACCAGCCCTGCATGTACCACTGACCATCCTTCCTCTCACCTCATGGTTCTCAGAGAGCTCATTGCCCCTCTCTGGCCACGCCCCATCCTTGCCTTAGTTTCCCACCACAGGCTGTGACATGCACTCTGTCCCGGACAGGTTTGACCTACAGCTGGCCCAGGCCCTAGGGGAGTCCATGTTTGAGAGGAGCCTCAGGGAAAAAGTCAGCCAGGAGAGCAACAGCGTGCGGTGGGAGCTGGGGCGGCTGCAGGAGCAGCTGGAGGTGAGTGGGGTGGGGCTCATGGGCCATCCGGGCTGTTGCTTGCTGGGTGTCCTGCATGTGGTACAGTTGGTGACTGCAAGAACATCATGTGGGTGTCCCATTCAGGCAGCTAGTCATGGCATCTAGTGCGTGCAAATAAAACCCCTCATGCTTGGCAGATGGATAATCAGATCTTAGGAGCTTGATGTCACACTCTTGCTCCAGTCTCCTGTGCAGTATCCAAGATGGCTCTTGGGAGAAAATGAATTAGCTATAGCCATGTCCAGGAACAGGTCCTGTCCTATATGGACTTTGGTTCACAGGGATGGCACGGGCTCCTCTCTCAGCTGTTCCTTATCTTCCTATGGAGTTCCTGTCTGTTGTGTCTTTTAGCTTGGCACTCAGCTCCTTCAGGATCCAGCCCAAAGTTCTTTGTCTCTGGAGCTGGCTGTGTCACTTGGAAGGGTCATTTGTGGACAGTGCCATCTCATTCCCACCGCTCGCTCCCAGCCTCAGTGGACACGTGGGCAAAAACCCTTTTATGTGGTGAGATTGAACTGCAGGGGCAATGACTTGGCTCTCCCCAGCCCCTACACTCCTGTCCCCCAGTGTCTGTCTCACCTGAGCCAAGAGCAGCCCCTGGAGGACCCCCAAGGGGTGTTTTTGGAGCCTTGCAGTAGTGACAGAGATGTCTCACAAGAAAAAGGATGTTACTGCTCTCTCCGGCACACTGCAGGGACCGCCCTGGGGAAGGAGTGGCCTGCCTAAGGGACCTGCCCCTCACCTCACGGGATGGACTCAGACCTTTGCTTCCTTTGTCTTCTTAGCAAAAGGAACAGGAGACTTTGAGGCTGAAGCAGGAGGTGGAGATACTGCAGGAACATAAGCGGGAGCTGCTGGGGTCTCCCTCTCTGGGGGAGAGCGGCGTGGCTGGCTTGAAGGAGCAGCTCTGGAAGCTGGAGTCCAGCGCTCGAGAGCACGAAAAGGTCCAGAACCAGCAGGCGAACACCATCAAGCAGCTGGAGCAGGTGGGAAGACTCATCCAGGGCAACCACCCGCCCACGCCTCGGGGCTGGGGCCAGTGCAGAGTGACCTTAGTAAATCACGCAGAATGAGCACCTTACCCCCCCCCACACACACACACTGCTTCTGATCCTCCTGTGGTTCTCTGCTAGCCCAGAAAACCTCTCTTCAGTCTGACATCCAGATCCATCATCTTCTAGACTGCCTTTGCTCTGTCTCTGCCTTTCTTTCTGTCTCTCAGTCTGTCTCTCGCATATTTTTGTTGTTGCTGCTTTGTTTCTGATACAGGAGGGTTTTGGTATGTAGTTTGGATTGTCAGTGACCCTCCTGTCTTAACCTCCTCAGTGCTGAGGCTACTGGCATGTGCCACCACAAGGCCCAGAGTTCTGGGGCCGGCAAGGCATGCAGTGCCGGGGATCGAACCAGGGTCCTTGCGCTCAACAAGAAGGCACTTAGACCACAGAGCTATTTTCCCAGAACCCTGCTCTGTTCTTCTGAAGGTCACTGTCTTTCCTCAGAGAAACTTGCACCTTGCAAGCAGCCCCAGCCCCATGCTACATTCACTTTTCCTTTCCTCCGTTGTTTTCCTTTGTAAGACCCACGATCTGATATTATATTATAATGTTTTCTGAGTGATTCTCCCCCATTAAGATAAAAATTTCAGAAAGACTGGCCATTTTTGGATGAGCCTTACTTGTCAGTGTATCCCTAAGGCCTGGAACGAGACCAGGTATCCATTTAGCGCTCAGTACATAACCACTGACCAAATGTATGGCATTATTGAGCACTGTCTGTATACAAGACTTGGCATTAACCTGGCCACACAGCATCTCTTGTGAACCTTGCAAGAGCCTTTTGTGGGAAATGTGTTGCTCCCACTCTGCAGATGTGGAAGTTGAGGCTCTGAGACATGGGAAAGATGAAGGGGTGCTCTGAAGCTGAGTCATCTGAGCACACAGAGTCTTAAAAGCCTGCTGTGTGCGCAGCCTCAAGGAAGAGGAGAGAGTGAGTCTTCAGAAAATACCAGCAGGGGCATGAGCAGGAGTGTCACGCACTCTAGTTGCATCACCTTCAGCCAAGTACAGGTGAACATTTTGTCTGCTTGCTGATTTACAGGTCTGCTTCACTCCACTAAGCATTTGAAGCAGCTTGTAGACATATGTAGAACAGAATGATTCTAGGTAAACAATATGAGCTGGACAAATACAAATTAAAGTAGGCACCAGAGCTGGGAAGATAGCTCAGTAAAATAAGCACTTGCCTGGCAAGTGCAGGGTCCTGAGTTCAATCCCTGGTACCACAAACAAAAGAAAAGAAAAGAAAAGAATAAAATAGGCACTGAGGAGGGGATGGGCACAGTTAATATGGGATGTAAGAAACTGATCATTTTCTATACTTAATAGCTCTAAAATTTCTGGTGGCCAGAGAGAAAAGGAAGTGGGAGGGATGTTTGTGCTTCTCCCTAGCATAGACAAAGACAGGTTTTCAAGGAGGCAGGGATTCTGAGGCTTAGCTCTACAGATGTTTCCAATGCAGGAGTTTGTAAAAGGCTATTGTGTCTTAAAAGTCTGGGAGCCACCTATACAAGGAAATGCAATTCAGAAACATACATGTGTGAGTCAGATGGACTGAAAGCAGCTGCGCTGAAGCCAGGGTGCCAGCCCTTGCATTTCCCTTCCCTTTACACTATCCCATAGAATGGAACCTTTTGGGTAGGGTCTTGGAGCTGCTCCTTGTGCCCATGGCCTTAGCGAAGTCCCTGCTTTCTCTGACCTTCGTGAACCTCCCATATGGAGAAACATGGAGCCTGTCAGGCGCCAGGCTTCCTGCAGCCTCAGCCCTGAGTCTGAGGATTTGTGTACAAGGAGCACACCCATGTAGGCATTGAAGGCTGCACAGCACAGTGCAACACCCCCGTTCTATGAATGAGCAGGATCCCTGCTCATCAAGCACTTTGGAAAGCTGCTTTAACTCTTTTTTCTTCTTAATTTTATGTATTTAGTACAAGGTCTATAGGGTCTCACTATGTAGATCATACTCGTAGCGATCCTCCCGTTTTCAGCCTCCCAAGTGCTGGGATTAGAGGCTTGCTCCACCACGACCAGTTTCAATCTCAATCGCTATCTCAGCGTGCCCTGGGGGTGGGGCTGCCCTGGCATGCAGGGGATGGAACCCCTGCACTGTGCTCTAAAGCAGGTGCTTTAGTCAGCTGGGCTATCTGGCCAGCCCTTGTTTTGACTCTTGAAGACACCACTCAGGTGCCCTTCAGGGCCTGGAAGCAGATGTGCACAGCCTGGCCTTGGGGACTCAGAAATCCCTGTGACTTCCTAGTGCCACGCCTCAGAAGCCAATGCAACACTCCCCTCCACTGTTAGCTGCCCCATGGCCTCGCACTGCGCTGTGTCCTTGTGTGTATTTATTGACCACAGTATAGCACTTTTTCCGGAGAATTTTATGTTAACTCATATAAGCTTGACACAAATGGTATTGCAGATGTCAGGGGTGTCCAAGAGACTCAAAAAAAAAAAAAAAAGAAAAAGAAATATTGTATTTCTTTGCTGAGCTACTCAGTTTGATTATCTTCCCATAACTTCAGTCATTTTAAGGGAAGGACGGTGGCTGACATTGAATGTGAGCCTATTTTAAGCTGAGGATGCTTACCGGGGCTCTATCGGATGCTATCTGTTCACTGTAGCTCTGTGAAGAGGAGAATGCTTTCAGTGATTTAAAAGCCCAGGATGGTGCTTACTTTCCCCCCCTCTCAACTAATTTCCTTGTCAGGGGCAGCAGCTATTAACTTCTGGGGCAGAGATGGACTTGGGGTTCCTCTTAAGCGAGTTGAGAAGGGATGTGAGGCGCCATCTAAGTGCCATGGGAAAGCTTGATGGATTCCCGATGTCTCTTTTGATTGCGGGAATGGAGCGGTAGGCTTTGGGGTGCTTCCTACCCTTTCCGGCCTTCCAGGACGCTGGGGGTGGATGGTGTGACCCTCCTCCACACAGGACACACGGGCAGTGCAGTGGGACTACCCAAGTGGGCGGGGCCAGAGAGTGACTGTGGTTGCCCTCCCCCACATGTGCTGCCTTATCGTTCCAGCTGCGCCAGCGGTTTGAGCTGGAGATCGAGAGGATGAAGCAGATGCACCAGAAGGACCATGAGGACCAGGAGGAGGAGCTGGAGGATGTCCGTCAGTCCTGCCAAAAGAGGGTGTGTACGCTGCAGAAAGAGGAGCTAGGGCCTGGGGCCAGTGGGAGCGCTTTTGCATCTCCCTGGGGATTTTAAGTCTCTAGGTGCTTTGAAGAGTTCAGAAGTAGCTAGAATAAGAATCTGGGCCTTCCTGAAGCCCCTGGAGCTGGCCAGCCCAATCTCCCCAAGACTAGCGCCAGCAGGCCCCATGCCTGCAGGTGACATCTTGGGAGGACTTCTACATAGTCACCTGGGCGGCTTCTCCTGTTTCCTTCTGCTGCCTTAAATCACTTCTTACGTTGTATCCATGCACCACCAATGGTCCAAACACCACCCAAGAAAGCTGTTAAGCTTTGTCTATTTTTCCACCACAGACCATCATTGCTACTATTTCAAACCTTTCTTTTCACCGTATATACGTCCACACGCTCATGGAAACGTACATTTCCACTAGATGCGGCCTTGCAGTTTCAAAGGTACAATTTCCAGTCAGCAGTTTGTCACTGCCTCTGTAACTCTGACTTGTCAAATGAGTAATGGCCGAGCAGTATTCTGCTCTGATTTATTTAAAGAATCCCCTGTCACTGGACATTTAGGTTGTTTCTGTCCTCCACTATTGTAACCAATGCTGAGGTAAACATTCTTGTAGATGACTGACCAGTGGGAGACTAATATGAATCCTTAAAGGGGAAATGCCTAAGAAGACCTCTGAGCTAAGTCTCATTTAACTGCTTCCCACATTTATTCTTGCAATCCCTTCCTTCCCTCTCTCACTCTGCCAATATTGTACCTGTGTACACTACCTCAAAATCTTCTACAGGACACATTCCAGAAAATGCTGTCTTGCCTGACATATAGATTTTACTCATTTGAATGTTGCTCAAGATGGTTAGTTTCTCCAGAAAGTCTTCTAAAAGCAGATAGGAGCAAAGTAACTTCTATTTCTTTGTTCTAAAAGAAAATGTTGATTTAAACTTGCTTTCTGAAGAAATGACCATTGGTCAGCCCCCTGCCCCTGTGGGTCAGGAGATGGAAGCTCCCTGTCTCTGCTTTTAGTCCTTCAGAGGAAGAGTGCAACAGATCTCTCATCTTCCAAGAGTGCCTGTCTTGTGGCAGCAGAAAATCAATTTTTAGTAGCTTGTAGCACAGGGGATGCCATGGCTGTCTGGGGCCACTGAAAGATTTGGAGCTAAGGGACCCTAACCCCCTCAGCATCACCTGAGTGGAAGCATGCCCTTGGGAAGCTCCCAGGATGCAGTGTGCTCCTTTGTAAAACAGGGTCAGTTGTACCTGCAGGTAGAGGTGGAGAGGATTAAATGCTCCAGGCAGTAGAGGTCTGTTCTGTTGGGGACTTCAGTCAGAGACTCCCCGTCACTGACCCACTCTCCCTCTAGTTGCCAAGCTCCCAAGCTTTCAGGCTCTGGAGTTCTCCTCCCAACTCATGGACTTCCCTGTGCCAGGGCAGCCACCTCCCTGCCTCCCCCTTCCCTGCCTGCCCTGTGGGGTTTGTTCCTCTGCTAGCTCACCCCATGTATACATCTGCCCTGTATGCCTGCAGCTCCGTCAGCTGGAAATGCAGCTGGAACAGGAGTACGAGGAGAAGCAGATGGTGCTCCATGAGAAGCGGGACTTGGAAGGGCTGATCGGAACCCTGTGTGATCAGGTAAGGTGGAGGCATCGGCCTGTGTTGGCAGGACACCCCCTGCCTCTGTACTCCTTGGATGTGGATCGTGGGGGCCAGCTGGAGGAAGGCCATCCTCAGGCAGCCAGAGCGGTCAGGGCCCAGGGCCTGTCCCTGCACCGCTAAGTACTCTCCTTTCCCCAGTTTCACTCCTTCACATCCTCATTGGTTTTTCAGAGGAGACATTTGGGTGCTTGCAAGCATGGGAATGGAGGGAGTGGGCCCAGCTGGGAGCAACAGAGCAGCCAGTTGCCTTCAGGGTTTACTGGAGTGAGACTATGAAGTCTGGTCCCCAGATAATTGTCAGGTGTCTTGGCACGTGCCTGTGGTCCCAGAACTTGGGACACTGAGGCAGAGGAGAGCTGTGGGCTCAAGACCAGCCTGAAATACAGAGTGAGACCATCTCTAAAACAATAAAACAAGCAAAAAACACCAAAATAAAGCCAAATACACTGAATGTTCAAACTGTACAAAACCATTGATAATAAGAGACACACTACAATTACTTCTCTTCAAAATAGGACCTCTCACATTAGTTGCTTACTAGATGTAAACCTGAAAAATTGGCTGAAAAGAAAAAACAACAAAAACGTTATAAGAAATTAAAAAATAATAAAAGAATAAAGTAAGAATGAAAGGAAAAATTTTAAGTTAATTGCTCCTTTCAAAAGATCCATAGAAACCAGAAGTACACTCTTTCAAAATATCCTGCACATATACATAAATATATCTTTTCCCATAAAGATAACATCATATAATGCTGCAGCCATTGTTGAATTCTTATTCCTTTGTTTAATGAAATTTTGTATCTTTTTAATACTTTTTTTTTTTTTTTTTACTATTTTGTATTCTTTTAAAAATAAAAAGAATTTACTCTTCACTTCAAACACACTAATCATTCTCGCCACCTCTGAAGAAGTTCTGAAAGTCCTCTTTTGTTTTGATGTGTTACTTCCGTGTTATTTTGACTTTGAGGAAGTGTGCCAGGAGTTACATGGAGCCAGAGTCACTAAATAAGGTAGGTGAGCACAAACTGCTACGTTTTATGAGTCTGCCTTTCTGTTCGATAGCACTCAGCAGCAGCACTCACCATCTTGGTCACTGTGCCTTATAAAGACACCTGTAACAGAGGACTTCCAGAATTGCCTCAGAATGTGCCAAGAACAATAGGATACGTGCAAAACATCATTTCAGGAGCATTACTGACAATCTGACTTTTACTATAGTAAATTAAAAACAACCTTGAATGTTCACTGTATATTTCCATCACACCTTGGTAAGCGGCTCTTGTGAGGACAAAGCTTTTGCTAGAAGCAGCCTGGGTCAGCGTCAGACAAAGAGGTATTCAGCCGTTGGGTGGATTTTCTGTCTGCACTGTGGTAGGTGAGTTAGGCAACTGTTCTGAGTTTCTAGAAAACCAGAGTCTTGTGGAGTTTTTGCCATTGCTGAGCACTGGGTCTGTCCTCCTCAGTGCTATGGACATTTTGGGTGGGGCCCTCCAGAGTGCACTGTGCACCGTGGGAGGTGGAAACAGCACCTCTGGCTTCCTTCCTTGAGATGCCATGAGTACCTCCTAGTTGTGACAGCCAGAAACGTCTGCAGAGGTCGCCAAATGTCCCCTTTGGATGAAACCAATTCTGTCCCTGCAGACAGCTGCTGTTAGATCAGAAGTGGCCAACATAGTTCAGGGACATTACTGATTCCAGAGCTGGGAGCTGTTCCTCCACCCCCAGTGTTCCTTTCCCTGAGTCTGGGGTTGGGAGGGGGACCTGCCAACTGAAATCCTAGTGGTAGGGAGCAATGCCTGAGGTTCCCACAGTTTCTCTTGAAACATCGCGTGGGAGTACTTTAGAGCTTTTGTTCACAGGCATGCAATATCTATTAATTAGCAATGGCTCTGCTGTTAATATCCTCCCCAAAGGTGGTTGACTTTATTCAAAAAGGAATATGGTTGCTTCAGATGGTCATTTAGGCAGCCAGGTCTTGGCCCGAATAAATGCTTGCTATGTATTTAAGACTAAATGGAGTGCAGCAGTGACTTGACAGCAGGACTGCCACTGCAGTGCAAGTGAGACAGAAACTCAGGGAACCAGTCCTGACCTTCTCTGGGCTTCCTGGATTTCCAACAGGGCATTAGGACCTGTGGGTTCAGAGCCACTGAATCACTGCCTTCCAATATTCATTCAAGACAGCACAGCACAGCATCAGGCTCTGGAGTGACACTCAGGCATCCCTGGGAGTTTTCCCTCTGGCAGTGTGGTTCAGAGTGGGAGAATCCAGGTGGGAGGAGCCTGGGGTGCAAGTCTGTGAGACAGCATGCATGTAGCCCTGGGTTCTGGCCCTAGCACTGCAAAAAAACAGAACAGCAGGGGCAGTGACGGTTTTGATAAACCCAGCTAAAATGCATAAAGGGAACCTTAGATGAATGAAATGCCAACTTTGCATTAGTCCTCAAACCATAGGATTTTAATAAATGACCATGTTAGGTAATTGTAAACTTTTTTTTTTTTTTTTTGTGACCTTTGGAGATCCCATAGAGAAGAAATAGAAATGGAAATTTACAACACAGTTAAGTGGAAAGCAAGAACTTAAGGATTAAATAATGAAGAAAGATCAGGGAGAAAAGTTAGGAAACATGGCAGGGGCAAAACCATACATGTACACACACACAAGATGATTAAGACAGTATTCCTAAGAATCTCCATCAGGTTTGAAGCTAGCAGTTGATTGGTAGAATTCTCACCCTGATGAGCTATATATGCTGGTATCTGTGAACTAAGCAAGTACACTGAGGATAGCAATGATAATATTACAACCATGTGAGGTCCAATGAGGGGTGCAATTGCTATTTATGCACCAAGCCCCCCAGGGCAACAGAAAGTAACATTTTGCTGTGTTTGACTAAGATGTTCTTAAGGAAATAAAATCTTTCTAGACCCATTGGTGGTGGCCCCTTGGAGCCTCCCTCTCTCCCTTCTTTCTTTCCTTCCTTTGAGAAAACCACTGTCCCAGTTTGGAGCATGCAATTCTCATGTGTGTCTCTTACAACTGTGATCATGTGTAATCTATATCACTTTGTATTTTGTCCCCCTTCAGGCTGTGCATGTTTTCTTGTTTGTACCTTACCATACAAATTGCATTTTCATATATATCTCACTGTGAATGTGAGTTTCCCCAGGGTGTGTAGCTGGAAGAGGAACTGCTGGCTCCTAGAAAGGCATGATATTGAAACTATTAATAACACCCAATTGTCACTCCAGGTGGCTGTGGCATTTCCCACCATCACCAGTGGCATCTGAGGTTTGGCCTCTCCGTACCTCCCCCACACAGAGTGCTAAAAGACACCTGTGGGTTTTTTTCTCAGGCATTGGGTACTGAATGCTTCTGTGTGTCCTGAGTCACCTGGAAACTCATGTACATTCCATGTTCACTGTCATCTCATGAATATTCATAGGCTTTGCCTTTTTTTCCCTGTAAATTATCTATGATTCTTCTATCAGATGCTAATCCCATGTTTTGGTAATATAGCTTGCAAGTGTCTTCTGATGATGGATGATTGTGTCACTTGTTTATAAAGTCATTTGCTCAGTCCAGATTTTAGTAGTCATGTTAATCAATTTTTATGAGTTTTTTCTTCTACTTTCAGGTTACTTTCCCTGATGTTATATTTTATCATAATTTGTTAAAGTTTTCAAAGTTTGTCTTTGATATTATCAGGTCTTTAGTCTCTTTTTATTTTATTTGGCTATATTGGGTATGGTAGCAACATATTGTTTTCCTGAATAATTTTGTTCAACAACTTTCCTTTCTTTCTGTATCAGCTTCTTGGCTTTCCCTTCTAGCTCAGTAGATGTTTGTTTCTTTCTGTAAAATGTGGTCATCCTTTTTTTTTTTTCTTGGATAATGCTGGCATTTCAACCTAGGCCTAGGACCTCATGCATGCTAGGCAAGTATGCTACCTCTGAACCACACCACAGCCTACACCATGAAGTCTTTATATTATTATTATTATTATTATTATTATTATTATTATTATTATTAGTAGTAGTAGTAGTAGTAGTAGTAGGTATTTTTAGGGAAAGATTTACAGGGACAGGATGTCCAGGGTCTCACTACTAGATCAGACTAGTAGTGATGTGCCTGATTTCAGCCTCCCAAGAGCTGGGATTATAGGCTGGCACCACCACACCCAGTCTCATTTGCCATCGCAGTGTACCCTGGAAGCAAGGACTGCACAGCAGGCTTGGGGATCAAACCCCCAGCACCTGCACTTTCTTTCAGGAGCTTTAATCCACTGAGCTATTTGGCCAGCCCTTGCACCTTGCAGTCTTAATGCTTAGGTTTCAGTAACTTGCAGAGCAGCTTGCCTTGTTAGCCTTTAAATTGGCTTGTCTTCTTGGTCTTTTAATCTTTCAAAACTTCCACAGGCTCAAGAGGTAGCTCAGCAGCAGAGCCCTTTCCTACTATGTTCAAGATCCTGGGTTGGGATCCCCAGCACCATACACACATTAAAAAAAGACATATTCTTTTAACAAAACCAGATGTGATTTTCATTGAAAATTCATTGATCTATCTGTCAGCTGGGAACTATTGACTTTTTCAATTAAACCATAGTATTAATGATTATACCATCTATTCCCATTTACTTATGGTGTTCAGTAATATTTCTTTATTTTTATCTCTATAAATCTTAAACTTTTTTGTTAGATTTACTTTTAGGAGGCTTAGATCTACTTAGCATATTTGTTTCTATGGCTCTTAGGACTGGCAGTTTTCTGCCTTCCATTTTCCAATTAGTTCCGGTAGCACATGAGAGTGCTATTGGTTATATTGATATTACGCATTTTGTGTCCAGTAGATTTTATGAATTAATTGTTTTAATATTTTAGCTATTGATTATTTGGATTTTCTTTTTTACATTTATAATTTATTGTTTACAAAAGGATGATTTTAACTCCTGTCCATAAATTGAAATAACAGGGAAGCTTCAGGATCAAGGAACTGCTTTGCATTTCTTTCCTCCCCGATAGCATGGGCTTGGGCCTTCTGGGATAAGGTTGAACAGCAGAGATCGCTGGCCTCTCATCTTCATTCCTGGCCTTGCTCAGCTTTGCTTCTGAGTTTCATCATCTATTCACTATGTGCTTTTGATAAATACCTCTGGCCTGATCAATCTTTTCCTCCAGTTGTTTAGTATTTAGTAAAGGTTTGTTGAATGTCTACATATGCTTTTTATGCGGGTGTATGCATGTCTTGTGGACTGTATTAATTTGTGAAGGAAACCAGGATAATCCTATGTCGGGCCTCACTTACCCACTAATACAATCTAGTATGTTTTAAATATTACAGTGATGCATGCCTATAATCCCAGCACTTGGGAGACTGAGGCAGGAGGATAGGCATGAGTTTGAGACCAGCCTGGGCTACAAAAGTGAGTTCAAGGCCAGCTTGAAATGCATAGCAAGGCCCTGTCTAAAAAAGATTATATATATGCTATGGTGTATCCCAATATGCTTCCCAGGTAAATCTTACTTGGTACTGTGCATTTTAACATATTGCTCTATTAGGTTGCTAATATATTTTAGGATTCTTAGAAACAGGCTCATAAGCATGACTGATTTACAGTTTTCTTGACTGACATGTCTTTATCTAGGGTTGAACTAAACTCATGAGTTTACAATGATACTTGAATTTTTTTTTTTTTTTTTGTATAAAACTTGAGACATGTAGTTCTTGAAAACTGAAAATAATTATCCTGTCATAACATTTGGGGCTACTTTCTCTTGAGGAGAAAGATAAACATTTGCTGTGTCAAAGTTCTGTAATTACAACTGGGCACAAATTCAGATACTTTTGCCCTTACTTAAGGAGTTAATTTTGGTTAACTATTTCTAAATATGCATTCTTTTCATTTAGGTTTTGTGTATGTTAGCAAAATGATTATTTTAATATGATTTTTAAAATTCCATTGTAACAGATCGTTGACTTTTAAAATCACACTATTGTTTACTTTTGACATTATTTTGTCAAGGATAGACATGGAGATTTGCCTATGGACGCTATGAAACCACCAGCTTTTCTCTAGGGTTGTCTCTCTTTTCCTTCTGTTTTCTCTTAGTCTCTCATTCTATTTTTCTCTTTTCTTTGACTTTTGTTTCATTTTCCACCAGTCTTTTGTTATGTTAGTATTTTGTTCTAGTTTCAGCGTTGAGAAATTTAGCACACTTTCAGTATTTTTTATTCCTTTAAAATGCCTTCGGATTCTATGAGACTACTTTTAAATGAAAAAATTGTATACTTAAGAAGGATGCCTTCCCCTTCCATTCTGCATTCCTGCCATCCTCACAGGCTAAAAGTTCAGGCATATCTCTTGTGCTCTCCTCCTTCAACTTGAAGGTTATAATTGCACTTCAAGTTTACTGATGTTTGGAGTTAACTTATTTATTTATTTATTTATTTATTTATTTATTTATTTATTTATTTATTTATTTATGGTACCAGGGATCAAACTCAGGGCCTAGACCCTAGACCCTAGACCCTAGGTCCTAGGTCCTAGGTCCTAGGTCCTAGAGCTTGCCAGGCAGTCACTTATGCCACTGAGTTATATCCCCAGCCAAGTATTAATTTTTAACTTAAGATGTTTTACATACAGAAATGGTGGAATGCCTAATATTTGTTTTTGAAATTGTTGGAACCTCTTTTTTTTTTTCACAGTTCAGGGTCGAGCTTAATAAATCACCAGATTGAAAAGGACGGAGGTGTTTATGAGGCGAAGGTTCTACACATGACAAATAGATCAAGCGAATTTTGATTCAAATAGGGCATGCACATGTAAAATCATAAACCATAAAGGCAAAGTTTAAAAATGCATAGCCATCTTTTTTTTTTTTAAAAAAATCACCTCTGTTAGTTTTAAATGTTATCTGCTTAAGCTGTTGCTGAGTCCTTTTTGCCTGTTTAATAGGATTGTGTGGCTTTTCCAAATGCACTAACAATTGTTATAGTTTCTCTTCATATATCATGCGGTTGCATATTTAGCTATAGAGTGATGGACTGTTCTGAAGTGTATTTATTTATGTAAATCTTTACTTTTGTGGTACCAGGGATCAAACTCAGGACCACACGCTCGCCTGCCAGGCAGGCACTTAAGCCACTGTGCTATCTTCCCAGCTTCATAGTGATGGACTGACTCGGCTACTTTGTGCTGTCTCTTTTTCTAACCTGTTTGCCTTCCACATGTGGTTGTCTGTGCATGCTTGTGTGCTTCCAAGCATTTTGGATTGTTTTAATCTGATAGTTTATTTTTATTTTAATAAAATATGAAATATTTAAAAATAGTTTTATGTGCTGCACAGCCATCCTTCTCTTCAAGCCTCAGTTTCTCCATCTGTATGGTGGCTGGCTTATCCCTAGCAGTACTTCCAAACTGTATTTGAATAGTACTTGGAGAGCACTTTGTCAGTACATTTCCAACATCCACCCTGAAAAATTTCCATTTATGATAAATGGTGAAACAATTGCAATCTGAGTGTAGTTTTCTATAATAACACTAAACATCATTTAGATTTGCCGGTTAATTATTCACCGTCTTTATCCAAATTTGAATTTCTGCGCTACAAGATGGGAACTCTTAGAATGACATTTATTTCCCATTAACCTAATGAGCTTTTTCTCCCTTTCCTCTCCTGTAGAGCAGTTCATTAGGAAGGAGAGCATGACTTGGTCTGAGCTGCTGTGAAGTTCGGGTGCACTGCTCCCCCTGGAAGGGCCATGGTGCCAGCAATGCCAAGCCCTCTCTGGCAGTGAAGGTTTTAGAGTCTGAGCCATGCCTGCTGTGTGGTCAGGGCCAGCATCAGGGAATGCCCTTGAGGCCAACTTTGTCCACAAGACCCTTACAGGCATGGCAGGATGTGTGCAGAGTAAAAGCAAAGGCAGCCATGGGACAGGCGCACAGCGCACTGCTGGAGTGTTATCATGGTAAAGGCTGGACTCAGGAGTAAACTGTTCTGGGCTTAGGTAGTGGTTCCAGTAGGTGTTTTATAAGAGCAGTTACAGATTTACCTAAATGCTGAAATCCTGGGTTCAAGTCCTTGCACAGACTCTTGGAACTAGGATGACCCTGGGCAGACTGCTTCCCCTCTCTGTGTCAGCTGTGCCTCTGTCTCCCCAGGATGCTGTGGCTTAAGCGCCCTTGGTAACTTCTCTTTGTGACCTGTCCCCATGCTGAGATTTCACATCATCATGGCAGTTCCCTAGCATCCCCCTATCTGCTCCTGCAGGGCCCTCTCGCACCTCCTCTTGGAGGCAGAGTTTATTCTTGGGAGGAGGAAGAGGAGGCGAGGAGGAGGAGGAGGAGGAGGGGGAGGAGGAAGAGCAGTGCTTCCACTTCTCACCCCTTCCTTCTCGTTAAGGGCAAAGCTGTTCTGTGTCACACAGACACTTTTAAAAAAATTAAAAAGCAAACTCCACTTTGCTAATGGGATCTCTTCCTAAGATTTCCTTCCTTCAGCCAGGGCATCTGGGTTTGTATTCCAGTTCCACTGCTTAGTTTCTGTGAGCCCTGGAGGAAATTACTTCTGCTGTAAAGCAGGAATCATAAGACTGCACACCTCATAGAGCCATGTTGAACATATCAATATCCACTAACTGTTCAGGATAGGCCCTGAAATGCAGAATTCTCTCTATAAACACAAACTAATACTATTTTTATAAAGGTGATAGGATAATAATATCTCTTTTTAAGTGATTGTCACAGGAGTTAAATGTAATAATATGTGACAAAGAGCCTGGCTCAATGCCCAGCGCTCAGTTCAGTGTAGCAGGTTGTGTGTGTGTGTGTGTGTGTGTGTGTGTGTGTGTGTATGTGTGTGTATTAGACCAATATTTTAATTTACCAAAGCAATAACACATCTGAGAAAACAAGGCTACATTCTAAGAACCAATTCATTTTTCAAAAGATTCTGAACTGGTAGTAAAGAAATAGTAATGGCAAATCTGCGGGAGCACAGTCTAGCTCATCAGACGATACTCCTAATCCTTATTACTTGTAGAGCTCTTGACAGCATACAGAGTGCTTTGCGACCCATGATTGCCCATGATGGTGGTTTTATCCAAACATGGAAGACAAGGAGTTTTTTTTTTTTTGTTTTTTTTTTTTTAACTTCCTTCTTGCAGACAGGGAGAGCTAGAGGTGCCATGGCTCAGCCGAGATCCCTGTCACCATCAAGGGGCAAGCTGGGCAGAACAGGGCCATACTGTTTGCTTGGGAATATTCTGGACATTCTGGACATCCCAGGAAATGATTAACTTATGGCCTGGCAGGATAAAGTCCCAGCGTGTAGAAAAGAAATTCCAGAAAAGAGCCCCCTGTTCCTTGTTTTCTTTCAACCTTCCCATCCGATGGGTGGGCCTGTGTTCCTTGCTCCAGTCTCCTGAAGAGTCTGATGAAGGAGCTGCTTCTCTCAGGGATGGTTATCTGCTGCTCTGAACCCTGGTGCTCTGCTCATGAGGGGACAGCGTCCTTCTGGGAAGTCATGTGGGGTTCCAGTGTCTGTCTGTTTCCCTTTGCCTCCATCTCCACCTGGACCACTGGGCACTGAAGCCCTTCAAGGTCGCCTTCCTTACTTTTAGCCTAGAAAATGGCTTCTCTGAGACCCACTTGGTCACTGTCCCTGGAAATCTACCAGAGAAGGAATGTGCTCAGCTCTGGGTAAAGATTTCTCTCTCTGAACACAGTGATTTTATCTGTCTGTCCTTAAATCAGCATCAGCAACCGGCTTGAGGGACAGAACAGCATGACTTAGATCTTGGAAAGGAGCATAGCCATTCTTTGTTGAGATGTGGCATCCGTGTGGATAGGCACAATAAGTCCCACATGTACAACCTGATGACATGACACACAGGCACAGAAGCACCCTACATCCCCTGTGATAGCTCCTCAAGTTTGCACCAGGTGGCACCCAGACCTGTAACATGGTCCCTGCCATCCTGGCACACTCATCACTACCTGTCCAGTGCCTCCTGCCTTCTGTCAGCAGAGTCTGGCCACCACTTGAGGGACTCACCTGACATAGGAGGCTCTGAGGGGGAAAATGAGAGGTGATAGCGATGACCTGGCCCTCAAGGTAGGACGGAATGTCTTTGGGCCCTGAAGCTGTGATGACAGTTATGGCGGAAGCTCACAGTTGCTGGGTGCCAATGCTGTGCCAGGCACAAGGTTGAGCTCATATTTTAATTTCAGAGCAGCTCTGTGTGGGATGGTGCCAGCCCCACTTTGCAGATGGGAAACTGAGGAGGAAGGTCTGGTCCAAGATCTTACACTCTGGGTGGCAGAGGCAGGATCCAAGGAATTTGGACCCTGGACACTATTTTGCTGTGCTCATGGGCCTTCCCTTCTCTTTAGATTGGCCATCGGGACTTCGATGTAGAAAAACGACTGCGAAGGGACCTCAGAAGGACACATGCACTGCTCTCAGATGTCCAGCTTCTTCTGGCGACCATGGAAGATGGCAAGGCATCTGTCAGCAAGGAGGAGCTAGAGAAGGTGCACAGCCAGGTGGGTGTCGCTGGGTCCCCTTAAGAACTGTGCTGGAAGGACATGCTTCCCCTCACCTCATGCACAGCAGCCCAGTTTTCAGAGACCTGCAGTGAGGGGGATATTGTAGGGGGGAAGCAGCATTGCCAGGGGAGGTGAAGATGGGGGGAGGCTTATGAAGGGCTGAGGACACCTGACCCACTCTTTGGAGCTGAGATATAATGTGTGCATCTCCAGGGCTGGTGCCCAAGTGGGTAAGTATAAAGTGGTGCCTACGTGAGTGCTTCTGTGTGCGTGCGTGCGTGCGTGTGTGCGCGCGCGTGCGTGTGTGTGTGTGTGTGTGTGTGTGTGTGTGAAGGAGAGAGAGGGACAGAGAAACACACATACACACACAAAGAGAGAGAGAGAGAGAGAACCAGTGAAGGTATAAACCAAGTAGTACCAGTGCTAACTGTGTCCACACAACTCCCAGTAAGAGCAGAAATCACAGCAGACTGATGACATTGACCAAATTTTCTGTTGGCCACTGGCTGTCACTCTGTGGAAGCCCCCTGCACATGCATGCCCTAGTTCTTGCTCCACTGTTGTCACGTAGTGTTCTCAGGTCAGCTAAGTGCAGTGAGGACCATCAGCTGACTCTACTTCCCAGCGAGGCGCTGGGTGACAGAGGTGAGATGGCCCCCACAAAAGCGCACAGCTAGAGAATGGTAGGATCAGAATTTGCACCCAGATTGTGTGGCCTCAGAGGGGGACCTGAGCTGTCTTTGGTAGCCTCATAGGAGGACCTGAGCCACAGCTGTATGGGTGCAGGGGTGCAGAGGTCAGGCTAGGAGCTGGGGACCTCAGGTGACATAGCAAGCGCAGGCTGTGTCTGCTGCAGTGTGGCCCAGGGCAGGGACAGTGAGAGCCTGAATGGGTCTCGCAGGGCAGCTTAAGCCCTGGGGAAAAAGGCCCTGGGCTGAACAGTGGAGCAGGAGCTTGAGATTTTCTGCTGGGAATGTTGGACTGAGGGGTGCGTGTCCTGCTCATCTTCCGCCAGTGTCCCTGAAGTCACCATGCTCAAAACTCCCTCCCCCGCAGGTTAAGTGAATGTACTTGAAAACATGGTGGTTTTGCTTGTTTTTTTTTTTTTTTTTCCTTTTTAAAAAATAGTCACAAGGATCCTCCCTTTGCAGGGTTAAAATGTGTGTTCTTGGGAAATAGTGGTGTTTAATGGAGGCGCCTTGAGCTGAATCAAAGAGTCTCATTCTTCTGAAAGTCGTCCTCCCCCAGTCTCTGCATCCGGCTCCTATCAAAGGGAATCCACAGCCTTGGCTTTCCAGCGCTGTTGTCATGGAAATCATTGCAAGGATGGGCTCACATGGACCAGAGGTCAGGGTGTAGTTGCTTTGGCTCCCAGCACACGTGTCCCGGATGCCGAGAGTCAGCTCTAATCAAATACAGCAGCGATGACACTGGGCATTGCTGCCTCTCCTCTCTGATGGGTGGCATTTGTCCTTTGCCTGAGAGCTCCAGGGCCAGAGGCAGAGAGAGCAAAGAGGAAGAGGAGGACAGAGAGGGAGTTAATTTTGCTGCTGGCTGCTTCTTAAGCGTTGGCTATGGTGTGCAACATGGCCAGGTGCTCCTGTGTGCAGGGGTACTTGTGCAGCACCCACTCTGTGTCACATGGACAGCTAGCTGCCTGTCACATGCTTTCACAGGCAGGAAGGGGGAGCCAGACAGGCTGGTACCCACTGTTGTGGCAATTTACAGGACAGAAAAGCAGGCAGACCAACAGTGATATGAATAAGTAGGAAGATCCCACACCTTACTTTGGGTGTGGAGGGAGGCAGACGAGGTCATGGAGTAGAGCGTGGCAGGGAGGTGCTCCTTTATAGTAGGTGACCCGCTGTGAGACCCTGGGAGGAGGAGGCTTAGGAGAGCCTGGCACTGACAGGGCCTGGAGCTTAGGATTTTACTCCAAGGGCTGAGAAGCCAGGGACAGTCTCTGAGCAGAGCGAGCCTGGCAGAATCCCATCCTTGGCTTTTTATTTTTACTTCACGGTTTTCTTTCATGGCAGGGTCTCACTAAGTTGCTCAGGCTGGGTTGGAACTGGGTGATCCTCTTGCCTCAGCCATCCAGAGTGCTGGGAATAAAGGGCAACTCCACCACTGTCTGCTCCATTCATGGTTTAGAGACTCAACTCTTCTAGGGGAGGAGAGGTTGAAGAGGAGGTGGCTGGCTACCCTTAGGAGGTGAAAGCCCCCTTTTGGCTGGAAGGAATGGTCCTCTGAGTTGCACAGCGCTGACAGAAAGACCCAGAAGGGATAAACTTGGGCTCATTTGTGAGCCATGGGCCCTGCAGATTAGGTTCAGTTAGTATAAAATCACATTATATCAGGTAATCCTTGTCCTAACCCTAGAAAGCAGATAGATATTCCTCTGTTGGATCCTTTGACCCATTTTGCCAGAAAGGAGGTGGGCTCTGAGAGATTGAACACTGTCCCACAGGGCATACAGCTAGGCAGGTCTGGAAGCTGTCAGTGCCAGCACTGGCTACTTGGTTTGCCTCTTCTGGGTCCTACTAACATTTGTCCCAGTACTTTCTGTGTACTAGAATTTTCTTTAGTGTTTTATGGACCTTCTGAGTTAGCTGTACATGAGAAAACTTTAGCATCACTCAAAAACCCTTGATTTGTGGGTCCTGCCTGCTAGATCCTTTTTAAAAAATTTTTACTGAGTCTGGATAGGGACAAGATTTGCATTTTTAAGCCACTCTATCCAGAACTTGTAATCTGTTCTTGGGACCAACATTTGGGAGCCAGAGGCCTCCTTTATCCCATAGAGTGCCCTCTAGAGTTGGGTGGCCAGAGGCCCATGCTGCAGATGAGGACACTGACTATGAGGTGGAATCTGTGACAGATCTTGGTTCTGTCCGTTCTACAGTTTGCTGAATTTAGTCAAGGGAACAGTTCTGGCACCTGCTCGTTTTATGGCCTTTAAGCAGTGTTACCTTTCCCGGCCTGTTTCTAGAAGAGCAGTGGCATCGCCACTTCATGCAGGCACTCCTGTGTCTGATGAGGGGAGAGCTGGCCAGGGCTTTGGAATGAGGACTGGGCCCAGGCCTCTCCAGCTCTCCCATGGGCTGATGGGTGATGTGGTGAGGAGCGCCTCCTCATAAACCTCATTCATTCCACATCCGGTCTTCACTCTGGAGTGAGCTAGAGGCAGGCTGCAGGGACAAAAGGAGACAAGGTCTCAGCCTTTGAGGGGCTCCCAGGATGGTGGGAAGTGGACCTAGATGCAGCCTGTGGTAAGGCAGGGGCTTGAATCTGTTGGAGGAGCAGTTGGGGTGTATTATAGAGAGAGTCCTTACTGTGGCTTTGGGAGAAGACCTGGTAGTTTCAGCTGATTTTTAAAGATAAATGGCTGGTTGGAGAAGATAGATGGGAGCCTTCTAGATGGAAGCCCAAATACATAAAGAAATGGAATGGAAGCTCGTGGAGGCAAGATGTGTATTCAGCTTGGCATGGCCTTGCTGGGTTCTAAAGACTCACGAGGCATGGATAGTGGGGTAGTGCCAGCAATAGATGGTGGCCTAATAGCCTCCTAGCTGAATGTATCCCCAAAGTAAATGGGAGCAATAGAAAGCTCTTGACCAGAGAACGATACTACTGGAAACGCTTGGAAAAAAATGACAGGATTGCAGTCTCTGGCTGGCACTGGAGCCCTGCTGGGAAGAACGTCAGGCTCAACTGGGACCCTGGGAGTCTCCATGGACAAAGCATCCCCTGTCCATATGCGCAGGCTCCCCTCAGCCAACTGTACTCATATTTTGAGCCTAACAGAATCGTCCAGATCTTTCCTCCCATGTTCCTCCCCTGGAAATCTTGAGTATATCTCAGTAAACACTTGCAATGGAAACCTCTCCTGGTGACACATAGAGGACTCCCAGATGCCACAAAGAAGTAGCCCGCCTGTAGGGTTCGAGTCCTGGGTCTGCTATTCAATACCTCTGTGATCTCAGGAGAAGCTCCCCCCCCCCCCCGCCCCACGTTTCAGAAACTGATTTCTTAGCTAATAAGGGGCTGAACACTTTTAGCTGATTGGGTTGGTAGACAGCACCAGACCCTAAATTTGAAAATCTCTCTGACCTGTAAACTCTGAGACCATCATTTAGAGAAAGAATGCTTTCTCCTGGCTCTTTATTCCACTCCCTTGTACTGCATTATGGAAGGAATCGGCCTCTAGGCCCAGGATTATGTGACCTCTTGGAACAGGTGGGTGAGGCAAGGGGTGGAGTCAATCTTATGACACCTGTTTTTCAGAGTCAATTACTAATTAATTCCCATGGAACAGTTTCCACTGGAAACAAACTAATCTGGAAACAGAAGCAATTCAACAACCAAGATACATAATTGAGATAATCGCCGCGCATAAATAACATCTGTGAGCAGCAGATGCTGGCACCTGCTCCAAGGAGAAAGTGGAGGCGGATGTCTGCTCCGGGGCACTGGCGGGTTCCTTGGTTGCTTTTAGTTGTTGTTGTTCTAGTTTGATTCACATCTTTGACCTTTGTCTCCTCCCCAAAGGAAACGTGTTATGTCCTTGCCAAATAGGAAAAAGATTTATGCTGAACTCTTACTTTTTTAGTACCAGGAATCGAACTCATGACCTCGTACTTGCCAGGCAGGTGCTGTGTCACTGAGCTATATCCCCAGCCCTGCACTGTACTTTTACTCCTTTACTTAACTCATGTGGGAGACTGGATTCATCTCTTCCTGCTAAGATCAAAGCTGCCACCAAGTCTGTCCCTGCACCCCCTAAATAGTTCTCTGGCTCCTCCTGCTTCCCTCTTTCTGTCCTGGTCTCTGTCACTTGGATTTCTTTCTTCCACTGGCTTCCAGTCTTCTCCTCACCACCTTTCTATCAGCTGATATTTGGACAATCTTAACATGCAGTGTCTTGGGTTTTTGTATTCAAAATCCTTATGAGGCTTCCTGTTGGTCTCAGCATACCATCCGGTTCTTTCATTTGACCTGCCCAATGGGGAGTCCTTTTCCCACCTTAGTGTCCCTTACACCTGTTCCTACCTTATCTGTTCCTAAATTGTGTTTTATGCAAGGCTCTTGCCTCTGTCCTCAGCTCTTTCTCCTCCTGTGGAGTGTCTGTGTACCCTCTGCAGTTGAGCTTGGGCATCTGATCTTGGGGTCATCTCTAGCTCCCATAACCTGGGGTGAGATCCCTGCCAAGACCTCAGAGTCTCCTGGGCTTAGCTCTGGTCCAATACCTGTCCATATTTTCTTTATGGCTCCTTAAAGACAGGGACTGGGATGAGTAAGACTTGGCTAGAAACCCAAAGTCAACTCAAGGTGGAACTGGGGTTTGGTCATGGAGTCTGACTGTGGGGCCAGCTTAGTTGACCAATACATTACACACAAGCCAACGTCTGATGGTCATGCTGCCACCACAAGGCCTGTGTGTCTGTCCTGGAACCCCTGAGTTCATCTGTGGACCATTTTACCTGGGACTTGTGCCTTGGCTTCTGTTATCACCCAGCTGAGGCCATTGGCCTGGTGCCTCTTCTTCACCACAAGTTCCCAGTGGTGATTACTGCACAGCCGGAGGCCCCCATTAGTGCCTAGAAGACTGATTACCCTGATCCATCCTTAGAACCCTTAATTGGGACATTTGTCACCATGCGTCACCTTTGCTTCCATGAGATGTTGGAAAGAATTAATATGCTCTGGGCAGATCACCCTGATGTGGCCCCTGGGTGAGCAGGAATCTCCTCAGCTTGCAGCCCCAGAGCAGGTGGCTTTGTTTGGGGTTCTTGGAGGAGACTTTATTTTTTCTTTGAATTTGAAGATTATGTGAGAGGTCATTGATTCAGTACTAACATAGCCTCCTGTCAGAGGAGATAAAGACCACATCGTAATTGGTTAAAAAAACGTGGTCATTATGGTCTTGTTCACTTCACAAATATTGACACTTTTGAGGCTGGGATAAATCAAGGTTGGAGAAGCCAGTTCAATCAAAGGTAAGAAATACTGCCTTCTCCCTGAAAGAACTCCCTGGATAGCCATGGGGCTCACAAAGCAGTCACTGGCCCCATGGGGTCCTATAGCCATCCTACCCACAGTGCAGCTTGGGGAGCATCAGCTGTCTGCACATTATTAGGCATAGTGCATCGAGGTCATAAGCTGACTTGGGTCCTCCTCCCCCAAACCTGCTTCCGTGGGTAGAACTGCCACTAGCAAGCTCTTGGCATGTGAGTCGGGACTGGCTAGAGTGCTGACACAGCAGCTAATCTTTTTTTTTTTTTTTTTTTTT
>PVJA010024412.1:0-31904 GCA_004027025.1 Myocastor coypus | reverse complement strand
GGCAGAACAGCAACAAAATGGTGGCAGAGGTAGCCAACCAACACGGCAGCAGAGCAACAGCAACAGCTAGAGCTCCAGTCTGTCCCTCTGTCTCTCTTTATATTACATTCAGGCTCTCCGCCTTAGCTCCCGCCCTAGACTACACCCATAATCCCGGAAGTACTTCCACCCATAATCCCATCAGTACTAAAACCTATAATCCCAGGGATCATGGATCAAGTCTCAAACTCTAGCAGTCCCCGCCCAATGACTCCATGAGGCTTTTGGGGGACAACTACTAGACATAAACCATAACAGGGCCAGAGCACACCCTTCTGTGGTGCAGACACACGGCTGTCACCCCCACTCACCCACACTGTCCTGTGGCATAGCCAGGGCCCCCTTCCTCTCTGGCACCCAGCCCTCCCAGCTCAAGGTGTCACCAAGCAGCGTAGTGGTGGTGTCCTCTCCCGAGCGAGGTTGCCTGGCGACAGTCAGAGTACCTGACACACGCAGCCTGCAGAAGCCACACGTGGCCCCAGCACTCTCGAGCCCTGACCCTGTGGCCTGTCCGTGTCTCCTGCCCGAGTCACAGCATGCTGGAGAACATGAGAGAGCCCGGGTGAGAGCTGAGCGCTGGCTCCTACCCAGTGCCCTGCTGCAGAAATGCCATCCTGTCACCAGGCCACGCAAGCCCCAGCCCACTCTCCTGGCCCCGTGCATGGCTCCCATGGTACACTGCAGAGTGAGCTCCTGGCATCACGGTGCTGTGGCCGTGTGCACACTGGGCATCTCTCACGCTTCTTGGGTGGCACGGGTCACTTCCTGCAGCATCTCGCCTCTCAGCTGGTTTATTTCTCACTGGCGCCCTCTCCCCTGAGAATGGAAGCTCCCCAGGGAGGAACGCTGGCCCTGCTGCTGTGGCCCTGTGGCCCGGAGCTTGTGCCACTACCCTGGGAATGAGCAAAGAAGCAGAGGAGGAGACGCCATGCCCCAGAGCCACCAGTCTTCAGAAGCTATTCCTGCAGGCATTAAAACATATCCGAAGTTCCCGTGTTATTTTACACTTGGAACTTTGGGCCAAGAGCTAAAAAAATCTCTACCCCTAAGATAACATCCCATGGAAGGAAACATCTGTGAGGAATCCTGTCTGTAAGGCTGTGCCCACCTGAGATGCCGCCTCGAGCCACAGAAGGCACCAGGCTGTGCTCTTTCCAAGTCAGCTCAGAGTGTGGCTGGATCTGGGCTGTGTAGGGCTGCAGCCCCCAGGCTGTGTCTCAGGACCAGCCTGGAGGCGAGAGGGAAACTGGGCCAGGGGCTGCTGCAGATGCCCATCTCAGAAGTATCTGCAGAGAAAACCTGGCTGTTCTCAGCAGGCAGGTTAGATGTGCAGGCTCTGACAGCTGAGGATGTGCGGGTGCGCTGGTCCATGACAGCTGCAGGGAGGCGGGGGCCTGGTGGCTGCGAGGAGGACGTCCACATCCTGCATCTGTGTGCGGTCACTGTTCCTCTCAGCATTATTTTGAGCTTGGTGCTGTGCCAGCGTGCCTGCTTCGTGCCGTGTTTCATTTTATTTTGATCATCCTGCTACATTTTAGTTTAACTTGTTAAAAAAAATCTTTGCCCTCGACTTCATTCTGTGTCTGTGGTTGCTCAGCTCTGCCGCAGCGTTTCTGTCTATTTCTGAACGGTTCATAAACATACAGACCCACTAGCAAGTGACAAACGTGAGTGTCATGAAGTTCCACACAGAGTCTCTGAAATGTGGCATAGGCAGGAAATCGCTCAGATTAAATGGACGAAAACAAACGCCAGAGTTCCTTCTCTCACCTGGTCCCTGTTACAAATACCTATTATTTTTTTAATTTAAAGTAAGTTTATGTTACACATTTTAATTAACAGCGATGTCTCCAATAACATAAACAGTCTGTCCCTTGGGGAGCCAGTTCCGGGACCTCCCCACAGTCACCCCGTTCTGAGGGTGCCCAAGTCTCTGATCAAGATGAGACTTTAATTGCAGAATAACCTAGATACATGTTGCTGTGTTCTTTAAGCCACGTCTGCATTACTCACAGACCATCGACCTGCTAGAATAGAAATGCTGTGTAAACGCAGCGGCCACCCTGCTTGCAGCAGCGGTGGTGGCAGCCACCCACGTGGGTCCCTCGGTTATTTCTCCACATGCATTCTTCTCTAGAGGGATTGACCTTGTGGCTGCAGGCCTGGGTCCACAGGACTGCAGTGCATCATGGGACTCAGTACAGCCCATTGGTTTACACTTAAATGATGCAAAATCATGTGTAGGGCGGACTCTGCATTTACCAGATGAGGCCTAAATCCTTAATATTTGTTTTGGCAAAACAGAAGAAACAACACAATTTTGTACATAGTTAGAAATATGTCCCCGCTGGACATGGTGGTGCAAGCTGGCCATCGCAGAGCTCTGGGACTCTGGGGCAGGTGAGAGACAAAGCTCAAGCTCAGAAAATTAGCAAACTCAGTCTCCAAGTTAAAAAAAGAATTAAACAGAAGTTCAGGAAGTGGCTCAGTGCAGAGGCCCTAGATGTTGTCCTCCCGGTGAATGCAAGTGCATCCCTCAGGGTCCTAAAGAACTCATCCACCTAGAAAGACGCTGTCATCAGTGTCACAGTTGTGCGGCAGCCCTCTGGCCTCGCAACTGGTGGTCATCGCAGAAAGCCAGTTTTGAGTCTTTCATGGGACACAAGGCTCAGATCTCTGAGCAGATCTCTGTTCTGGCTCAGTGGACTCCTGGCAGAGTGGACATGGGAGAAGCTGGGGGCTGCAGGACTTGGCATGGGGCCTCTGCGCAAAGCTGAGGCCCACAGCCTCTGTGCACCAGGGTGGCCCTACCCTACTGGGGCCACACTGAGGCAGCTGAAAGCGCACCTTTCTCCTACAGCAGGACATGAGAAAGAGTGCAGTTCACAACTTCCCCTGCAACAGAAATGTTTAAGAGAAAGGATGTGTTGAAGCACAGAGAAGGCTGTGGTCTTAGAAGAGCAGTGAGAGCATACGTGGCCCACGTGGCTGCTGGGGCCCCACAGGAGCAAGGAAGCTTCAGCCCCGTGAGTCTGTGACCTGCCTTTCACACTGAGGAACAAGGCTCATTGCCTTCTCAGGAGACACAGTGGCCTCTGGGTAGACAGCTCAGTACCGGTGGGTGGGAGAGACCTGCAGTCCTTAGGGTGGCAGAAACTGAGCAGTTATGGGAGCGGTGGCCACAAGGGGCCCTGAGCCAGGAGCCTGACATGACATCTGGGGGTCTTCAGGGCACCACTTCTACAAGTTAGTGCAGAGCCCAACAAGGGCATCCAGCTGGATCCCACCACTGAAGGCATCGGGTTGCAGCAATGCCCAGGAAAGCAAGGGTGACCAATAGAATCCCAAGAGTCAGCTCCTTGTGATGCCGGGAGGGCCTGAGCTTGGAGGGGATCCCTGGACCTATGTGGACAGCTATGGTGGGCTGCGGCTCCCTCACTCCTGGCCAGGGTGGTGGTGAGCAGGGCCGATGCTCTTTTTACTGGTCTTGCCATGTCATGGACACAGGCAGGTATGTGTCTCAATGCACAACACCCAATAGAGAAAACCTGTGATTAAGATAGCATCTTCCCCAAGTAGCTCAGAGAAGAGGGTGGGCCTGGGCTTCATAGCAGCAGTCATCCCAAAGAACTCCTCACTCAGACTCCCTCTGCTTTTCATAGACTACTTAACTCAAGACTCAATGATCAAGGGCAGTGATCATTGAGTGCTACTTAGGTCTGGGCTCTGAAGCCGGCTGTGCCAGTGGTGGGATCCTTGATGCCAGGGTTCAGGGCCCTTCCTGTTGGGCTTTGACCCTTCCCTACATAGCTCCCACGTCCTTTTGTCTGGTGTCTGTCATCGTTTCCTCCATTAAATTAAAAATCCAACATTCTGGAAGAGTAGGCCTGGTTCTTTGGTTTCTCATGTCCTAACTTTATAGTTAAAGTGATGTCATTTATCTAGTCAGATGAAAGGAAAGAAGGAAGGAAGGAAGGAAGGAAGGAAGGAAGGAAGGAAGAAAAAATGAAAGAAAAAGAGAAAGAAAGAAAGAAAGGCTGGTAGGTTAGGGTTAGGGTTATGATAGATAAATTTTAGGAAGATAATAGGTAGATGAATGGATAGATGGATAGATGGATGGATGGGTAGATGGATGGATGATGAGTAGATGGAAGATGAATGATGGTTGATGGATGAATGGATGATAATTAGCTCTATAGACAAGTGGACAAGTGGATGGATGGATGGATGGATGGATGGATGAGTGGATTGGTGGATAGTTAATTGAATGGCTGGGTAGTTGGATGGATAGGTGATAGATAGATAGATAGACAGATAGATAGATAGATAGATAGATAGATAGATAGATAGATAGATAGACAGACAGATAGGTAGATAGACTAATGTACTAGAATTTAAAAACCAGAAAGGCCAGCCAACTGGCAGCACTAAATCTGCCAGTGTTCAGCTGGTTAGAGCCTTTTCCTTGTTCTTTTTTGTAGTATAGTGTCATAGGCACTGGATCACACACAGGGAAAGAGCGCTTGATCCAGCAGCCTAACATGCAGTGGAGGGAAGAGAGAACTCCTTCTAGCGGAACATAAGTGGGGCAGGAGCGTGCCATGAGCATGAGCCTTCAGTGTTGGGATGTGATAGTGGCAGGTGCTGGAGAGAATAGCCAGCCTGTCCACACTTGTGCGATCCTGGGCTTGAAGAATCCACAGGAGCCTGACTGGACTCCGGAAATGGACCTGGGGAGCACAGTGGCCAAGGCATGTTGTGGCTGCCTGCCGGCTGAGGGCCAGAGCCCTGGAGCCTGGGCCGGGGCTGCCTGTGACCGCTGCCCAGCACGTGCAAGGGGGTTCCCAGCTCCTCTTCCTTTCTTTTCTTTTCTTTTCTCTTCCCTTCTTTCTTTTTTCTTTTCTTTCCTTTTTCTTTTCTTCCTTCCTTCCATCCCTTCTTTCTTTTTTTTTTGACAAAAATGCAAGTATAAAATATCTCAATATTTTGGTCAGATTAGGATAGGCAAAAAGGGGGAGGAGATTAAGAGATGGGTGGAGGGGAAGAGGAGGTGGGCCGCGGGGAGGCAGGCAGCCAAGGCTGAGGGTGCACAGCATACAGGTCTCACTTCCCCCAAGGAGCATGAATATTGTGTGCCACACACATGTACAAATAAACTAACATGAAGAGCTTAAAAGAAAATAGACGTTTAGGTCAGAAAAAGTGAAAAAGAAAATGGTCGCAGTGCCCAAGTGGGCGCTCTCTGTGAATTGAGCAGACTGGTGCTCAGCCACAAGGTTGGGCCCTGCCTCAGTGCCGCTTGGCCTCGGGCTGCTTGGGGCTGGAAGCTACATGGGCCACCGGCCACCCTGAGGGCCGGGATCTAAAACAAATTCTACAGTAGTTCACTCATGGTTCCTTGACATTGGTGTTCTTAGTTCAGTGCTGTAAAGCGTAGTGTGTGCTTTTATTAAACTCCTGTTGACCGGCAACAAACCCTAGGGCAATGCTGTGTGGGCGGTGGATACCCCCAGACACATGCGACGTATCTGTGATTGGCCCCATGGCCTGTGTTTTGTTAGAATTTATAAAACACAAGCGCAGGGAAAGTGTGCATTACCTGAAACGTGTGCCCTGGGGAAGGGCATGCCATGCAGATGACCCCATGGTCAAGGGCCCATGGCGCTCGGCTGAGCGCTGTGCCCCGGCCATGCCCACGCCCAGGGCCTCTTGTCCACGCAGCCATGCCCACGCCCAGGGCCTCTTGTCCACGCGGCCATGCCCACGCCCAGGGCCTCTTGTCCAGGTGCCGACTGACCGACTCCTCTGTTCCTTGCAGCTTCGGTCGCATCCACCTGCAACGATCCAGGGATGCCCCAGAACGGCACCCGCTATGGAGACAGCCGAGAGCCTGGCGACACCCTTACCTTCCAGTGCGACCCGGGGTACCAGCTGCAAGGACAGGCCAAGGTCACCTGCGTGCAGCTCAACAACCGCTTCTTCTGGCAGCCGGACCCGCCCACGTGCATAGGTACTGGCCTTCAGAAGAGAGGCAGTTTAGATTTGGGGACGCAAGTGCTAGCGTGTTTCTCCTCTAGAACTATTGCTCGTGAAGTTTTGTGTGTCCTGAGGCTCTGTGATGCCACACTGAAACTTGATGGTAAACTTTCAAAATTCACTTTATCAGGTGAAATAAAGGAAGTGGCTTATTTGATGTACAGAAATTGACATTTGTCTAACACATCCCGTACTTCACAATTCTTATATAAATATAGATCAAGCAAAGCACTGTAATTTAAGATTGCAGAAGGCTCCAAACTTTCAAGCCTACCATTGCTCTCCTCAGTTTTAATATAGAAACATGCCCTTAAGCAAACCTCCTCGCTGCGAAGGGCTTTCTCTTCTTAGATGTGCCTTTCCCATAAATTTAGTACATTTTCAGTGCAGTTCCACAACTGGAAGTTAGATTGCTTTTGTGAAAAATAAAGGTAAAAAAGGAGAAACTTTCTTCTCTGTTCCATTAAAAATTCACTGTTTGGCCTTATTAAAAGGCTATCGTGTGGCTCCACAGGCCTCAGTCTCAATGGTCACCTGAGGTGCCTATCACAGGTGTGGCTTTGGGGAAAAATGCAATGGGTTTCACATAAGGTGGCAATGACATGTAGATTGCCTTCTTCATTCAATGAAATACTTGAACATAGCCGGGCGTGGTGGCTCACGCCTGTAATCCAAGCACTCGGGAGGCTGAGGCAGGAGGATTGGTGCGAGTTCGAGACCAGCCTGGGCTACAAAAGTGAGCTCAAGGCCAGCCTGAACTGCATAGCAAGACCCTGTCTCAAAAAGACAAAAAAAAAAAAGAAAAAAAAAAAAAAAAGAAATACTTGAACATAGAATGCCTGTTTGAGGCATTTCATCTTCATTATAGAAAGATGTTCTTCTGAACTTTATTCCTCTAATGAACTGCCACAGTTGAATTAGCACTTCTTTATAATTTGTGTGAGATCTGTAAAATTAATTAATCAAGTGAGAGGTAGGGATCACACACCAGTGTGCATGCCGGGAGCGGCCACGCTGGCCCTGCAGGCATCTTGCCTTTTGGCTGCCTGTGTCACACATAGTGGGCCTCTGGGCCCCACTGGCCGGCCTGCCATGCTCTGGCGTCCCCTACAGAGCACACGAGGACTGAGGCTGGCCCTCAGCTCTGCCTGCTGCACCTGGCTCCTAGTTCTGTGTGCAAGTCCCATGCTGAGGGTTTAGATGGTCTGCTGCAGCCATGGCCAACCCAGATGGAGCTGGTGGGCTTTTTGCGGTTCCCTCCCACATGCAGAGGGGTCATGGGCAGATACAGCCTTGGCCTCTGAGCCTGGGTGCTTTTCACATGAGAAAGCCTTCTCTCCTTTATCTTTCTCCCATCTTTTAAATTTTGTGGTGAGTAAGAGTCAGCATGACTGGGAATTAGTCTTTTATGGTAATGCATCATTTTACATTAACGAGAACACAGAATTATAAAATTTCAGTCTCTTCCCCTCTTCTTTCTTCTCCTGCCACTTAATTTTGGCCAGGAACTGAGCAAACCATTCAGCAGCAAAGAGCACACAGCACGCATCTGGCTGCAGCGTCCGCTCCCAGGGCAGGCGGAAGTCCTTGCAGGCAGCTAAAGCTCACACATTCTGGCGAGCAGCCCGGCTGCACACAGAGGCACTGTGTGGCCCAGAGGAGGGGACAAACGGGCATTATCTTCTCGTAGTTGCTCTTTCATTGCCCTGAAAAGAGGCTCTCTCTCCATCTCTCACTCTCCCTCTGCCCCCCCCACTGTCCCTCTGTCCCTCTCTCACATTCTCTCTCTCTGGGTGGGATCCATGACTTTCCCACTGAGCTATGTTCCCAGCCCCTTATTTCTTATTTTACTTTGATTGTGTATGTTTACTTTGATTTTGTACGTTAGGGTCTCACCAAGTTCCCCAGACTGGGCCCCAACTTATGACCCTGCTGCATGGGCTGCCACCACACTGGGCTCATGTGCCATGCCACCAGGTCCAGCCCGTGACCTTCTCATTGTCAGTGTGTTGGTCCCTCTTCTGGTCTGGGTTCTGTGTTCTCTCCCTCAGGCCCTGGACATCCCTGCTCTGTGGCTCATGTCCAGCTGTGTGTCTTTGTGGGCTGGGTGGCTTTGTGTCCTGTGGCACACATGGGCCTTCCTTGAGCTCCTGAGGGCCCCCAGGAAAAGGCTCCTCTGCTCAGGTTTTCAGCTGAGTCCTATGGGACCAACACTATCGACTACTGCCTTCTGACTGCACTAATTCCAGTGGCATGACCCCAACGCCGCCAGCCTTGTATTCCCCCGTGACCTGCAGGTCTTTCCCCAAGCCCAGGCTCCACAGAGCTCTGAGAAGTCTTTGCCCTGAATGTGCACATGCCCTCTGTGGGCAGCTGCCTATAGGCCTGGAGAGGCCATGTGGACGCTAAGGAGCTCCAGGAGGGTATAGTGCTGTGAGCACTCGGGTGTGCAGACACGCTGAAGCCTGAGGTGTCCGCGTGGGTGTCTGCACTGCCCGCTGACCCACCGTGGGGGTTCTCCCCACCACCACCATGGGGTAGAGGGCCTTGGAAGAGCGTAGTTAGAGTGGGAAATGGTTGTGACTGTATTTGGATTCAAGAACGAGAGATGCCTGTGAACGACAGCAATGGCAAGCCATGAAAGTCCTCACCGGTACAAAGGGATCAGGGCCGGCCCCCACCGGTGCTGCAGGACGCACGCAAGCTGCCGTGGCCCCAGGGGCCATCCTTCAAAATAGTGACGTGTTAGGTGGCTTGAGGACTGTTCCAGTGGTTGATCGGTGTTCCAGCTCAGGGTCTGTCCCCGTGTCACCTTGGTTGTCCTTTCCTGTCTGTGTGTCCATGTGTGTCTCTCTGTGTGTTTGCACCTGTGCTTGTATGCGTGTTGGAGAGTGTGAGAATTATGGAGCCCAGTTTAACTCTGTCAAATTTAAAATTGTAAGAAGAAAAGGGTATTTGCCAGAAGTCTGGTGCAGTTTGTAAAATGCAGGACGACAAAAAGATGTGCACATAGGGCCTTCACATTGCAGCCAGCTCCCCAACACTCACGAGGGCCAGGGTCTGGGATGGGGACGTGCAGTGAGCCAGCCCTTTCTGATCGTGTCCCTGAGGGCTCCTTGCTGCTGGACACAGCCAGGACCCCTCTCCCTTAACTTCTCCCCTGTGGCTTGTGTTCTGTGGCAGCTGCGTGCGGCGGGAACCTGACTGGCCCCACGGGCGTCCTCTTGTCCCCTAACTACCCGCAGCCCTACCCTCCAGGCAAGGAGTGTGACTGGAGAGTGAAGGTGAACCCGGACTTCGTCATCGCCTTGATATTCAGAAGGTATCCCCCTGGAAGTGGGCTGCAGAGGCCACCCCTGGGTACCCCCTCCCCAGAAGTGGGCTTCAGAGGCCACCCTTGGGTACTGCCCCTGCAAGTAGGCCGCAAATGCCACCAGGTACAAGGTCAAGTATGAAATACTGAAATACGTTCTGTGTTTTAGGACCTTTGACTTATAAAACACACAGGAGTTAACTCCGCATGCTTCTGATCTGGCACACAGAAGCTTCATTTATGAAACATCCAAAAAGAAAGAAAAGCACAGCACACATTTGCTGGCTGGGCATTCTCATCACTGCCTTCTGTTTACTAAATGTGCGTGAGGGGATGCATTTGCGCGCCCCGTCCTCTGACCTTCCCAGGTCCAGTAACGTCACTGTCCTGAGGATGTAGGGCTTAGCCGTGCTTTGCAGATGAAGCATTTCCAAACTCTGCTAAGGTACAAATGACTAGACATGTCTTTAAAATATGCTAGCATATTCCTGTTAACTAGATGATAAAAGATCAATACTAGAATTATTTTATAAAATATGCTCTATAAAACATGCCCATAGTAGTGTACAGCAGGTGACAATTACATTTTTATGGAATCTCAAGGTGTTTTCCGAAGTTAATGGCTCAGGGCCCACTTGTCCCGGGAGCTCCTCTGTGAAACGTTCAGCTCCCAGAGCTCCTGGGCCTCGGCTTCCTCATTTCTCTGCCAGGGTCACGGGCTTCCTCTCCAGACCCTTGGGCCAGTGTCCATGGCTTGGTGCGGTCACCTCCTCATTGTTTGAGTGAGACAGGAGGATCTGCATTCTGCTAGCATAGACAGGGCAGCAGCCACCCCAGAGTTGCAAGCATGGCTACTAGCTTTCCAGGTGCTGAGTGCCCTGTGACTGACCCCCAACTGTGTAGTTTGCAGGACTGGGGAGCATCCCCAGCCATGCCCTGGACAGCGTGGTGGCTTCTGTCACTGCGCCCACCTTACAACCAGCAGGCAGCTCTGGCTCCAGCAGATTAAAAGAGAAGTCACAACCAAGGGCCTGCAGGTTGCGATACCACGGAAATGCAAGGATAGAAACTTCCCACCTCCCCTCATTAGAGGTCTAGTCGCGGTATCCCTAAAGGGTACCTTAGCTGGTGGTACGGAAGATGTTTCCTGCTACAATTTTTTCCAACTGTGTTTCCTACCCTTCTCTGGAAAAGCCTGCGGTGGAAGATTTTCATGCCCGCCCAGTGAGGAGACTCCTTGGCCATTAACTCCAGAGGTCAGAATCCTGGGCCGTTCCTCTGATCCAGATGATGTCAGTGTGCTCAGGGGGAGGTTAGCAGCTGGATCTCGGTGGCAGGGCCTGGGAAAGCCAGAGTCCAGGGCAGGAGCAAGGGTGTTCCAAGAGAGGAAGGGGAGGCCGCCAAGGAGAGAACGCAGGGACCGGGCCGAGCGAGAGGGGCGCCCAGGCGCGTTCAGCAGGACTCGAACAAGGATGCCTACAGTGACAGGGCTGTGGGTGTCTCCTGATGGAGCTACCCAAGGAAGCAATAAGAATTCCCTTGACAATAAAAGTAAGCACACAAAACAAATCTGTACAAACTTTAAGAAAACACAATAACAATGAGGGCATATTTATTTAAAATGAATCCCCTTGGGACCTGTTCTTCTGAAGTGTGCCTTGCTATCACATCTGCACACAGAGGGGCACTGCGCCTGTGCGCAAAGGCCCACTGCCTTTCCGCTGCCTCCCGGATCGCTCGGGTGCAATGTTGCGCTCCAAACACTACAAGTGTCTGTGGCAGCCGACAGGCAGTGTTACAGTTTAACTTTTGGGTTGCCTTCATGACTGAAAGCGTTGCGCAACAGTAAATATGCGCATGTTGTGTTCTCAGAAGCTCCGTCCTCCCGGCGACACCGTGACGGTGTTGTTGGGCGCTAACACCCGGCTTCCTTGTCCTCAGCTTCAACATGGAGCCCAGCTACGACTTCCTGCACATCTACGAGGGCGAGGACTCCAACAGCCCTCTCATCGGGAGCTTCCAGGGCTCCCAAGCGCCAGACAGGATCGAGAGCAGCGGCAACAGCCTGTTCCTGGCCTTTCGGAGCGACGCCTCCGTGGGCTTGTCGGGCTTCGCCATTGAGTTTAAAGGTACTGTGAGGAGCGGGGGCCCGCCGAGCTGCTGTGGCCGGGCTGTTCTGGCTCTGCGTGTCTGTGTGAGACCTGGTGTCCCTGCCTAATAGCTGCACACTGTCCGGGCGAGAGTGCCACCTCTCTCTAGGGAGAAGAGATGTGAAAGATCCAGTTCTTCCTTAGGTAAAAGAAAAGAAGGCGGAGATTGCTCCTTTTTTGCCAACTCCATAGCAATTTACAAATAGGTTATGCTTTGAATAATCAATAGGTGGATGGCATTTAAGAATTATTTTAAAATATGCTTAAATGTCCTCTTGCTTGTTTCTGCCTGAGGGCTGAGTTTCAGCACCTCTGCATAGCTCAGTTAGACTTGATGGTTTGTCTGCAGAGCTCCTCTGCCTTTGTCTCCCTGTGGGGTACTTCTGTGGGGGCCCCACCTTGGGTGGAGACTCACTGGGGACTGGCACTTGGCTTGGGGCCCACCACCGCCTTCCATTAGCTCCAAGGAACACTCAACCCGCAACGAAACTCACTCTCCTCTAAGTAGATTTTTTTCTTTTGGGTCCATAAAACAAAAATTTTTCAAATTTATTTCTCCGGTGAACAATAAATGGAATACACATAATTAGGGGTGTTAGCGAGTTAGCTTGGTGCTCGAAGTATCTGCCTGGCAAGTGCACGGACCCAGGTTTGATCTCCAGTACCACATGCCAGGCCAGCCTGTTCTGAGCACTGTGCAGGCTACAGAAACCAGGCATGGTGGTACACAACACCTACAGTCTCCAGGGAGGCTGAGACAGAAAGATCACTAAGAGTCTGACCTACATAGTGAGACCCTGTACCAAATCAATAGTGAAAGAACAAAAACCTAAAGCAAAACAAACCAAAAAAAAAAAAAAAAATTAGGGAAGAGGATGTAACAAAATACTAACACAGTAAGGAATGCTTTGTTTAAAAAATTGGATGAAAATATATTTAAACTTCTGCATGCAACTTGTAAAGCAAGTTGTAAAGGAAAATAGATGATATATTTCACCTCTTCCACCTCTTGATAGGTTTGCAGGTCTCTGTACGGGTTTAAGTAGATAATTCATTTCCCCTGAAACACCGGAACCCGTAACTTTGGGGTCCCTGAGCCCATCGCAGGGCAGAAGGCACGCGCTACTGAGTGGAAGAGCGCGTGAAGCTCACCACGCTCACGCTAGCAGGCGGCGTCTGCCTTAACAGAGCCAACTGAGACACACCGCACTGGCCAGGGCCGATTCCGCTAAAGACAGAGACTAGAGAAAGCAAAGTCCAGCTGACAAGCAGAGCAGCAGGGCCCACCATGGGGGCGGGGTGCGCTGGGGGCTGGGGTGAGCGAGTAGTCTCTGCACACTGAGCACCTGGTCCCCCTCGGCATGCTCCGGTGGGCCACTCTGGGGAGACAGGGCAGGGCGTGCAAGTGCCAGCCCTCGGCCCAGGGGGCAAGAAGACTCCTGGGAAAGGGTAGCACCTGTGCCATTGCCAGCAGGGAGAGGACAGCCCTGCATTAGGTGCCCAGAGCCAGGTGCCCGGCAGGACGGTGGCAGATGGGCCTGGGGCAGCCACGCTGCACGGCACCCCAGCGGCCTGGCGAGGTCCAGTGCGGGACCAGACAGGTGCCCAGCAGTGGGGACAGCAAGGAGAGCAAGCGAGCATGCCAGGTTCCAAAGTCACCTGGGGGGGAACACGGTTACAAGCAAGGATCGGTGGATTATCACCGAACACCCAGAACTGACCACCCATGAAGGGAGCCAAAGCACGGCGCACGAGTGCCCGAAGGAAACCTCACCACCAGGGCCCTGAACCAGAGGCTGAGCTGGAAGCACAGGAGGGGCATCTCAGCACGTGGCAGCGCCCAATGAGAGAGTGCCATGACAAGTGCTTGTGAACAAGACGGCTGCAGATTCATGCAGATGGAAAGAAAGCGAGCGCACACTGGGCTGGCACAGCGGTCCTGGGACCTCGTGGGCTCTGATTGCCTATGCTGTGGACAGCAGTGCGGCAGGACAGCTTTAAGAGTGTGTGGAGTCATAGGTTGCTTGTTACTTGCCTCTAGTTACTGCTCTGTGTCCTATGTGGGCACTAAGGCTGCTGCAAGGAGTCATCCAAAGGCCAGATGGATTCCCAGGCAAGGTCCTAGACCCAGAGCTCTGCTCACCGCAGGCCTGCTGAGGCCAACAAGGACAAAGCAGCAGGGAGGTTTCCAGTCATGCCGGCACGGCAGGCCACAGCGTGGACGTGGCCCGTATCTCACGAGGTGCAGTAGAGATTATAATGGATACAGCACGTGCATTGAGATATGCGAGACTCCTTATGGAAGTAGCGGAGCGTGTGCTGGTGAGAGCTCTGTCTGGCTAGGGCCGATGCCCAGACTGTACGCATGAGCCCAGTCACGGCCTCTGGCTCCTCCTGCAGGGCATGTTGGCTTGCGTTATTCTCTCCCTTTTCTACTTGGCATGCCATTGCTGGGCAGTGGTGCACTGGAAGGCCCCTAGAGCCATAGCGCTGCCGGTCCCTCCTGCATGCCGGCTAGGTCTCTGCAGTGTCCTCCTTCTGAGACGAGCCGAGGGGGTTGGGGTTAAGGGGTGGATGGTAGGAAACGGTCCATCGGAGGAAGGAAAGCAGGCGCGGCAGTGCCGGCCCCAGATCTCCGGAGGGCAGCCCATTGCTGCTTGGATTGCCCAGAGGCTACTGCCGGTACCTATTGGAATTTTATCTTTAAAGAGTAAGGAGATTCAGAATGTTTGCCAGGGGGTACACTATCAAATCAAGAGGGAGCCCACACACGTGCTTCCATCCACTCTGGAGCTGCCTACGAGACTGAGCTACGAGCTGCCTACTATCACTGCTGTCAAATGCAACACTAAATGCACACTCATGTCTCAGTATGTGTGCATTTAGTGGCATTTTAGATGGCCTGCTACAACGGCGTCATATTAAGCCTTCCGGAAGACAACTAGCCCATCCATGGAATAACAAGACTTTAAGGTGAAAGAAAGTCCATTTGAGAATGTGCATTTAGGCGTAGATCATTCTGAAGCACAGCTGAAGCTGAATGCGTCGGTTGGTTGCCCCAGAGTTGCCCAGATCTCCAGGGTATGATTGTGGATTGGCTCCACCCCTGGAAGTCCAGACCTGGGAGCCTCTCAGCTTGCCAGGAAGGAGAGGTGTGTGGGGCCCTGCCCTCATCCAGGGTAGACCCGCACAGGGGACCCCCGCCTCTCACCAGTTAGCACGGAGCCTGTGAAGCACGTGAGCAGCCATCACATCCCCAGCCCACGGTGACACTGTCACTAAGCGTGTATCTCCTGGTGAGTTCCCCCTTCAGCACTCTGTGAACAGCTCAGAGAGTAAAGCCTGGGTCAGGACACCCTGCTGGGCTGTGCTCTGGTCTGGTACTGGTGTGAGAAGATGCTCTTAGCCTTCACACCGTAAACCTTCTCCCTTTGTGAAGCTGGGTCCTCCCATCTCTTCCCAAAGATCTGTCGTGGTTCCAAGTTGACACTGACACGGGGGTAATGAATGTGACTCCCACCCTACTAGACGTCAGATGCAGCATTAGGGGTCCCCAGAACTGAGAACGAATGCTAAGGAACAGCGTGGTCAAAAGCAGCAAGACTTTATTGAGAGATGCAGACAGCTCCTGAGAGACAGCACCCCACGTCTCTGAGAAGGCTGCTTTGTAGACCAAAATCACGAAGTGGGCACAGCATGGGACAGAATTGTGATCACCCAATAAGACTGCAAGTTTAGCCACTTTGGTAATGTTGGTCCAGTCGGCAAGCAGGACACGTCACCAGTGTGTGTGCGTGGGAAGATCAGAGACCTTTTCTGGAAGGGATGACTCAGCGGGCCCTGGTCACCTACCGTGGTGACTGATGTCTACCTAGACCTTACTGAACTGGAAAGCATGAGCTACAGTGCATCACTTCTGCCCCGAGAGGCAGGCAGGTGTGGCATCTCATGTCCCTCTGGAGGCCCGGCCTCATGGTGTACCTCACGGTGTACCCTAGCCGGCTGTGCTGCGCTGTTACCCTCTGCACCGGTGCCTCTGCAGGCCCGGCCCTAGAATATTTCTGCCTAACTTGGGTGTCTATGACAGCGTGAGCTCAGTGCAAAAGCCAGAAAACGAGCCCGTGTCTCCTGAAGCAGTTTATGGAGCTGGGTCCTAAAATCCAAGCCAAGACAAGATGAGGGTGTGAAGCCTGCTCTTCTGCCCTGTGCATCCGGCTGATCATCGTTCTATATCACATTCGCTCTGTGATAAAACATCACTTAAAGAAGACTAGGACTATGAAAGGGAATTTCCCCATGGTTTTTTAAAGATTTATGTATGTACTTATTTATTTATTGGCACAGGGTCTCACTGCCCAGCTGACACATAGTGATCCTTTTATCTCAGCCTCCAGACTACCCATTTTTTTATTTAATCAATAGGTTAACTTACTCCCTAGCCAATCAAAGCCCTAAGTAAAGAAATAACCAGACCCAGAGCAAAGCCAAAGACCAGCACCATTCACGGCACACTCATTCATTTCTCCTGCAGAGAAGCCACGGGAAGCTTGCTTTGACCCTGGCAATGTCATGAATGGGACCAGAGTTGGAACAGACTTCAAGCTGGGCTCCACGGTCACCTACCAGTGTGACTCTGGCTACAAGATCATGGAGCCGGCATCCATCACATGCGTGATCGGAGCCGATGGGAAGCCCTCCTGGGACCGCGTCCTGCCCTCCTGCACAGGTGGGTGCCCCACAACTCCCTGGCACAGGTCCCCGGGAAGGCTGCATGCCCAGTGCAGCAGTGGGAGCAGTAGAGTGATGTCCTCATGTCCTGTCCACCCTTGACCTTGGCTGGCCCTGTTTTTATGTATGAAGGCCTGACCTATGTGAGTGGTACAATTAACATTTTGTAACTGCTTTTCTTGCAAGAAATAGATTATCAAATCAATAACAACCAATCAGTAGATGTGTTAAAAGAGAGAAGAAAGGAAAGGAAGAGGAAACTTTAAAATACATATTTTTAAAATCGATGCATCATTTTCACCCAAAGCGTGTTTTGTAAAAATGAAGTCCCTTCACGAAGGGAAAACGAACCTTTAAGAACAAAACAAAATTCGGCTCTCTGGGGGCAGCAGCCAGACAGCAACGGCCCCTGTGACAACCTCCAGGGCAGCTAAGGCATCGCTCAGCACTGGCCTGGATGCTTGTCATTGGGTGGTCTCTGGGATTTCCAGTGGAGATGGGACGGCCCTTTGAGCTGAGGACCAGAGGCTCCCGGGCAGGCCCTGAGGAGATAGCCCTGGGCTCCCTCAGAGTTGGACGCCCCCCGCCCTGCACCCGCCCAACCTGTGCGAGGCCCTGGGTTAGAGCCAGAGATAAATTAATAAAGTGGCTCCTTCCTGCTAGGTGAAATGCATGCTGTGCTCCAGAAAGCTGTTTTATTGCATGGTTTTAGGATCTAATCAAGGACCTATTTAGTTCAATAAATTTAATTTAGGAAAAGAACGTGTTTTTCACCTGCCTATAATGCTGCTAGTGCCATCTGATCAAATGAGTGTTGAAAAACAAGCACATGAAAGCTCAAAACAAATGCACGTCCATGCTACACATGCATGTGCATGCACACACACACTACCCACATGCATGTGTGTGTACACACATGCACATGCATGCACTCACACACACACCCCTTCAGCTGCATCCGCCGCTCTTTCTGTGTGGACACTCCCTGTCCCGCGACCCTGGGTTTCTAGGTCAGCCTCTCCTCTGCCGGGGCCCAGCAGAGCTACACACGTGGAGGAGTTGAATTTAGATTTCTAAGTCAATGGCTAATGAAGGAGAAATAACGCAGCTCTTGCTGAAAAACCTGCCTGTAAGCCTGCAAATCCGTCCGTGTTTTGCCCTGCTGCAGTAAGCCCAGGGAACTGCTACTGCTTCCCATCCAGCAGAAGACAGGCAGGCTCAGAGACAGCTGTGTCACAGCTGCCCTGGAGCTCGGTGGCCTGAGCTCCCCCAGTGTCACCTACTGTCCTCTCCTTATGTGCATATGCCTGACCCAGTGCACAAGGCAGTGGGGCAGAGGTAAGAAGACCAGGGCTGCAGAGCTGACAGGAGGATGTCACATTTAGGAGAGAGCTTGAGCTTATGAGCCATGGGCAACTATACTAAGGGAATTCAGTTTGCGTGACATTCGAAAGCAATTTGAACATAAGGAAGATGGTGATGCTCTTGCCATGCACAAACAAGCAGTACAGTCCTCACCTGCATTCAAATTTCAAATCGAAGGTGACTTCTCTTCTCAGGTGTGAAGGCCTACGAATTCAAGCACCACTGTACTGCTATTGTCAGCGTTGGTGGTGCTGGTGGTAGCAGTGGTGGCTTCATTTTAAGGCACTCAAAGCTGAGAAGCCGCGGAGCACTGGCCCTTCTACTTACACGCAGAAGGAGCCCACATCCCCCGAGAGCGTCAGGGCGGTGATGCCCAGTGGCACCGTGGAGCTGTGCCTGCACTGCCTCTTTGTCCCTCAGCAGCATGGCGCTGGGAAGCTCTGCCTACTTTTGAGCATGGCAGTGGTTCTCACACAGTCGGACGCAGGCCTCTATGGCCAAGGTGCTTTAGATGCAGGAGCGCACTCTGCCATGGTGGCCTGGCCTGTCACCTACAGCCTTCATCCTGAGTTCGCCGTGGGGCTGGAGCCAAAGGCAGTGCCCAGTGCCCACTGCCCACACTCAGGCACCCTGCGGCACAGCTCCTTCCTGCAGTGCTGGGTCCAAAGGCTCTGGTTACTTCACATGTGCACCATGGCGACTCCAATTAGCAAAACGGATGAGCTTTCAACGCTCTGCAGTGATTCCTCCGGCCTATCTTTATTCATTTTGAAACTAGTTTAATGGGCTGGCACTGAAGAGAAAATTAGCACACATTTATTTTTCTTCTGTCGTTCCATTAATATAAATTAACATTTAACAGGCGAAGGATCATGGCTACTTCTTAGCTTAACACAAGAGCAGGGACAGAATTATTACTAATTATTAAATGAAGTAATAATTAAATGCAAACTCTCTACATATGCTTATCCATTTCAGGAATGTCTGGCTGAGTCGAGGATGTGTCTGGTCAGAGTTGTCAGCCTGTAGTTCTAAGTAGGTTGGTACCTGGGCCTGACCCACATGGAAAAGCAGACCCGATGGCCGACACTTCCTTTCTGCTTGCCCTAGTGTCTGGTTGTTGTAAGGCAACTCTCTTATTGTACACCAGACAAAGTATCTTTGTAGTTACATCTTGCAAGTGCCGTGTTGGCTCACTGATGATTTTCCCTCATTTTTCACTTAAAGGTTTGGGCCAGATTTGAAGTGCACGGATTGTTTTGCTGGCAAAGAGGCCTTTGCAAATTAATCTACTTAAACTTCATAGGGCTGGGGAAAAAACAAAACGTGTTTTCATTCTTCACCTGTACTTATTTTTAGAATTTTGCCCTTCAAAACATGTGAGGGGAAATAAAGATGGCTCTGACGTTAGCGGAGGGGATAGACAGGAGGTTGCCCCTTGCCTGACGTGCTCCCCACAATTCCTGAATCCCTCAGCCTTGGAGATGAGCTCACAGCAGCATGCTCCCCAGAAACGATCACAGTAGCTGTCTGCTGACTCGAGCACAGATGTCGGGGTGTGGGGAATGACAGTTACCTGGAAGGGAGCCCTGGCCCGAGACTGCCAGGCTGCTTGGGTCCTCTGCTCTCCCTTAGCTGTTTGCAGGCAGCTCCGGACCTGTCCAATGGCCGAGCTGCTGTCCTTTGACTCTACATACGGCTGTAGTTTTCCAAGCCTGGTGATGTAAGGCTTTGGGAACCTGGTTGGCAGTTCCTTAGCTCTCTTGATAAATTGCTCATAGGGTCTCTTCCCATTATCATTAGGGTATTTTGAGGAGTGCTGCTAATCTTGGACATTCTTCTGTCCATCAGTGAGAGCTTTCCGATGTGCTAATTAACATTCAAGGGATTAGGCATGCTCGCTATGATTTGTATTTTTTTATTGCTTGAAATTTGCCGTATCAAGAATAAATGAGCTGTAGAAATACAAATTTTCTCGGATACTGAAAACAACTCTGAGCGCTAATCAGGAAAGGTGCCTCCAGGAAACCAATTATAGAGGTAGGCCGCATGCGGCAGGCTCGCTGAGCCGGGAGGGGCCACCCCCAGGTGCACGAGACGATATGCTGGCCACGGACGTGAAAAGCCTGCCCGAGGTCCCTGAGATGAAGCCATAAGTCTTGCTCAATGCCTACAGAATATTTTGCGTGTGGAAAGTGACTTCCTTCTTGCAGATTTTGTCAACAAAACCATGCCAGGGTAGGTGTAAAATCGAGGAGATAAGCCCCAATTCGGGGACACTCTCTGCACGTGTGGGTGTGCAGCCCACGCAGGCATGCTGTCCCCACGCCTCCCGGCCCCCACTTCCCTGGTGGAATGCACCGAGGCTGGCCTTGCCCAGGTCGCTCTGCCCTAACCACGTGCCCTCCTCCTTAATGGGATAGACCTAGGGACAAGCCATCTCGTTTTATTCTTCTGGTCTTTGTGTCTTTTAGATAGGATGATTTATATAAACTAGAGAACTACAGGGCTCTTCACGATACTTAATTATTTGTTTAGAATCTATTTTATGATTATGACAGCTGTTTTCATGGTTATGTTGGCATGCCTGAGATAGGCTTTAAAATAATATGCTTTTTCCTAAGGTGACTTGATCGTATTTAATGTGGTTAGTCTGTGTTCTTCCCTTTCTATTACTTTGCATGACAGTGCAGATTTTGTCTTTGTTCTTGGCTTAGCTTTGGAAACGAGCCCACCCCTGGGGCCTCCGCACTTGCGCCTCTCAGGCCCCGCCCCTCGGTGCTCACCTTTCTGGCTGCTTCCTTTCCAGCCCCGTGCGGCGGCCAGTACTCGGGGTCCGAAGGCGTAGTCCTATCCCCCAACTACCCGCATAACTACACGGCTGGCCAGACATGCCTCTATTCCATCACCGTGCCCAAGGAGTTCGGTAAGCGGAGGCACTCCCGTCGGGTCGTGGTCCCTGCTGCCTAAGAGGCTGAGGCGGGGGGCTTGGGGTCACAGCCCAGGCCGGATGACTTGGTGACAGAAGTGTAGAAAGGGGCTCAGGACAGAGTGGGGGACAGGCAGCTGCTTCCAAGCTCAGGCTCTGTGCTCCACCTTCATCCTGCAGAGCTGGACCACAGCAGCTGGGGCTACCATGGCCAGCCTTTCTTGTGCACACCGCCCACAGGCAGGTGGTGTGGTGTCAGATTAGGATGGATCCCCGGGCCCTGGGTCCCGTGGGTGTCTGTGGGCTGTGAGCGTGGAGCATGCCCGGTGACTCCGGGAGAGCAGACTGTCCCGGTCCTCCTCGTGCTGCTTCCCGAGCGGGTTTGCAGACTGACTTCTGGCCTCCAGGGCCTCCAAGAGTGGCCTAGAGGGTCTGGGTCCTCCGCAGAGGAACCTAACAGAGCTTCTGTGGCCATATGGGATACTTCTGTCTATTCCAATGGAGCATCTACCTAGCTGAGGTTTCTGTTCACACGAAATCAGCAGTCACTTATGGAGAAGAGAAGCATTTGAGCATTCTAAGGCCAGCACGCAGTGGAGACCACAGGCTGGGGAGTATAACTGCTGGGAGGAACCTGCTCAGGAAGCAGGAGCTGCGCTGCCCCTCAGCTGTGCTGCCACAGCCAGGCCTCAGCCAGCCCCGAGCCACCGGCAGCCCTGGCGCTTCACCCCCCGCTCCGGCCCCCAGAGAGGGCTGCACAGCTGCTGATCCAGCGCTGCCCTGCCCGTGGCTTCCCTTTGAGGCAGGGCCACCACCTCCTCCCCTAGTGAAGAACAGTGCGGTCAGCCCTAGGCCGAAGGAGGATCAGACACAGGCCGGACAGGGTGACAGGGTCCACTTCACAGGGCGCAGGCGGCGGCCAGGCTGGCTGGTCTAAGAGACTGAGCTCTGGAGATGTCGTTTCTGATAATAAGTGGGTGACAGCATTGGACCACTTTCCGTTTTCACTCTGTGCAGGGTCCTCTGAAGACCTTAATCAACCCAGTCTGCATTCTGTAGCAGTGTAAAAGAATGCATTGTTTAGCTCAGCATGCACAGGCATCCAATTACCGTGACACAAATACCCCTTTTGCATTTTGTTAATTCAGGACAACATATTTAGCAGCCTCATTCTGAACGTCCTATTAGCTTATTATTATCCTAAGCTTATTATAGCAGCTTCATTCTATGATTATAGCTTATTGCAAAACTCTGATAGATATGCCAATGGAGCCATAATTTTTCAGCAGGAAAACCTCTGTTCCCATTCTAAACATTAATTACAATTTCCCAACCGACCAACATCTGACGGGCTCAAGGCAGAAGCACTGTGTTCTGTCCGCACTGTCCGTAATGACTCAGCGCGGCTGCTGTGCAGAGCGGACAGAAAACAACCGCCACGGAGGTTGCTCGTGGCTTGTGAGCACACAGCAGGCCACAGACCTTCTAGGTGCCACGCACCCGGGCTTATGTTCAATTGCAGTGCACAGATGTTGATTAAATTTGCACTGGGAAATACATAGCTATGCTCCGCTCGCAGGAGGTATGAACACACAGCCTGATGTGCCTGTACGGCCAACAAACAGTACAGCGGGCTCACAACACACCACTCTCTCAGTATTCCTGCTGAATCAAGCGTAGGACTGAGTTAATGTGAATTGGCAGGAGATTAAGAGGAATTAGATAGAATAATAACCTGTAAATTCCTCATCAAATTGTCATGGTGCTTGACTTTTCACCAAACAAAATGTCACTAATTACTCAAAAATAAATAGCATTCTGTTAGAGGTATTCTTACACTATCTTATGATGTGATCCATTAAAATGAAATAATCTTTTGGGGGCCAGCCAAATAGTTCAGCAGATTAAAGTTCCTGCAAGCAGGTTCAGGGGCTGGGAGTTCAATCCCCAGGCCTGCTCTGCCAGCCCCGTCCCTGGGGTAGACTGAGATGGCTACTGAGACTGGGTGTGGTGGTGCATGCCTGTAATTCCAGCTCTTGGGAGGCTGTAAACAGGTGGCTCACTATGAGTCTGATCTAGTAGTGAGGCCCTGAACACTTTGCAGACCCTTCCCTAAAAAAAGGGGGGCGGGGCCAGGGAGATAGCTCTGAGGCACAAGTTCCTGCCTGGCAAATACAAGGTCAAGGTCCTGAATTTGAACCCCGATCCTGAAAAAAAAGAGAATGTTTTGAGATGTTCAGGTTTTACAGAAAGCAGCCATTTTATTCCTTTTGTGCAGTACAAGAAGATCAAGACACAAAACAAAATTATTTAATAGCTGAAAACTTAGAAGACAGAATAAATTAAAAATTTCCTATGTTTCCTGGGATAAGGGCACCCAGGTTAACGGCAGTTCCTACTAACTGTGCCCATGGGTTGTGCCCTCCTGTCTTCCAGTGGTTTTCGGACAGTTCGCCTACTTCCAGACGGCACCCAGCGACCTGGCAGAGCTGTTTGATGGGAACCACCCCCAGGCCAGGCTGCTCAGCTCCCTGTCGGGGTCACACTCAGGTACAGTCGCAGCGACCTCTGCCTTGGATTCTGTGGCACAGCTGTGGAGATGCATTTTCTAGTTGTTTGTTTTTCTTTTTAGTGAATGAGAAATTCAATTATTATTGACTTCAGAGGTTTGGCAAGGTCTTACTTTAGACATTAACCTGTAGAAGTATTAGTACCCCACCTGTAGAACACTACCTTTACCATTTTATTTATTGAGATTATGGAAAAAATATAATGTTCATCTTAACAAAAGAAGTACACATCATCAGGAAAAAAAGGGTTGCCTTCTGCATATTCTATTCTTTATGGTGTAACCTTACCCTTGCTGGTAAAATCCTTTAACATTTTGCCGTAAGTCATTCCAGGCCTATAAAGACGTAGGAGCAGGAAGCTTCCTCAGATTTGGGCACTGGCAGGGCATCCTGAGCCAGCCTGCGGCTTCCAAGCAGGCCAGTGTTCTATTTGACTAACACAACAGCAGGCGTGGACCCCTCCTTCACGGATGGCCAGGCCCTTATTTGCTCTAGGATACGCAAATCTGCTCAGGGAACTTACTAAGTAGGGTGAGTGGTGCGCATCACACACACTGGCCAACAGCACTAAGAGTCCCTAGTTTGGGTTTTTACAATTTTCTTATTCACTGAAAGTCTCAAAACCTCTTTGTCCTTCCTGTTAAAGCCCGGTGGAGGAAGGCATCCAGGCTGTGCATGCAGTCTTGGTCTTCCACATCGGGTTCCCTGTGAGAGCACGGGCCACTCCCAGGCCCCTTGGAGGTGCGGGAGGCCCTGCCCCGAGGTCTGCGTGTGCTTCAGGTTTCTGTGTCTTGCTTTGCTGCTCCACAGTGCAGTACCTGGACACCACACCCCTCGGGAGCTGTGCACACACACAACACGCCTCGGCTGTTTTCCCTCCCTTCGCACTCTCTCTTGGCTCCTGGTCTGCACTTTACAGGGCCGAAGTGTTTATTTCGGAAGACTTTTTCAGGGTCATTTAAGACTTAAAGAGATCTTTGAATCAAAGGAAATTTCCCTAAGTTTAAATAAAAACTTAGCAAGTAGTGATCAATTGAACCTAAAGTAGAAAACTCACTTGACATTTCTATTTCCTAAATCATCAGCTAAACATATTATTTGTCTTTTCCTCGAAAACATCAATGAAACATTGATTATAGTTCATTTTAATAGAACAGGTGGCAAGAATAGTATTTGGAAATCTTTATAAAACATTGTGTCTGGGTCATAAGTCCCAGTGTGAAATTTATATAAGAAGCTTAAGCTGTTTGTGAAATTTCAAGTGGGCACTTGTTTTCAGGAGACTGAGACTCCCACCGGCGCTGTGCACCCGCTGGAGCCCGTGCGCTGTCTCTGTTTGTATTTGTAGGGGAGACGTTGCCTCTAGCCACATCGAACCAAATTCTCCTTCGGTTCAGTGCCAACAGCGGTGCCTCAGCCAGGGGCTTCCACTTCCTGTATCAAGGTAAAAGCCGCCGTGCCCCGCCCTGCTCGCCTCCCGCTGCCTCTGCCACTGTTCTCAGACAGGTTGCACAAAGTGTCCGAACTGCATTTGGGGACACTTGGGCGAGTGGGGAGACGCCTACACACGTGTCCTAAAACTGCTTCGTGGAAGCGTGACTCGGCCCTTTCACATTTGAGCTTGGGCTAGGCCTAGAAGGACAGAACTTTCCTCCAACCCTGCTGGTGCTGGGGACCCGCGGCTCTGTGCTCACCTCTGGGTCTCAGGCCTTGGTTGGATCCCCAGCACTGCCTGCTCTCTGTATCCATCTCGCCAAATGACTGCAGATGCGGTGTTTATCTAATGACGACTATTTCACAACGGTTAGACCTTGCTGCTGCTTTACTAAAATGCAGCTAAAATGTGTGGCATGGAATTCTGCCCTCCATTGTACAAACAAACTTGAAAGACAGCAAAACCCAAAAAAAGACGCCAGGTACCCCCAGGCATGTGCCCTGCAGGGCCTCCAGTCCTGGGTTTCCTACCTCCAAGTGCTCTTCTTGCTCGCTCTCAGCACTTCTGCGCTTTCCAGCTTGTTATTAAATTTAGTGCTTTCTTGGGGTGCTTAAAGATCGAAAAAATGAAGAATTAGTTTTCGTGCTACGTTTCCCCTTTGCTATGCATGTTCACTGTATACACTTGAAAAAGCACCCCAGAGACGGCGTGCACTTGGGAAGCAGAGACAGGAACTTCCTGGAACCACTGAGGACCCATGGGGACAGGGTGGAACCTGAGGGAGGCTGTGGTCTCCAGAGACAAACTGGGGCTCGAGAGCAGGAGGCGACACTCAGCTGTTCCTGTCTTGCTTGTCCTCTGAGACCCAGCCACACTTCCTTCCCTTTATAAAAATGTCTCTGTAGAGCCTGCTTTATAATATTTTCTCACAAGTACGTAGAATAATAATGTCATCGCATAGATAAATCCTTCCTGATAATCTCACGCTGAAAAGCCATGCTGTCGAGTCCTCCAGCTTAAGCAGTGAGATCAAGGATTAGAGTGGCAGTGACGTTGGCCGCGCCAGGAAGAGGGCGGAGCATCCCGCCTCCCACTCAAGTAGTGGTTGGTGGAAAGCGATGCTGCCGAATGAGAAGCGGCCGCCTTGTTGCAGGCTTCGGCCGTTATTAGAATGTAAATAATCAATCCGCACTCAACCACTGCTGGCCAATTGAAGCAGCCTGCCTCTTCCCACGGCGAATTTTCTTTAATTTATAAACTACCTTGTAAAGGCAGATTCCCCAGCCATGTTGTACATAAAGAAACTCCACTGATTTAAATATCTGTCCCAGGACATGTTCAACTTACCGGCCGCATCCTATTGTCTTAAGGGCTCCCTCTGATTGCCACAAAGGCCAGGACACCATCATGTGATCCAAAAGGCCCAGTGCCTATTTTATCTTTATGTGCCACCCTCCGAAAACATGCTTTTAAAAAACACGCTTCTTACTTTATAGGCGTACATTGTCACGAACATGTGGGAGGTGCAAGGGTGAAATGAGACGCCGCAGCAGCTTGCTTCCCGTGCTCTGGAGAACACGAAATGCCTTCAGTGGCTTCCATGTTTTATGAAGCTCCCCCTCACCTCAGTTTTGGGTTCTCAGGGAGTTTATGTGAAAATCAGTGTCATCTTCCCAAATCCAAAGTCTCTTGTGGTGATGAAAGAGGACCCCAGAGGCTATTTTTAAGCGACTCACTAATAGCAGGAAAAGCTTTCGGTCCACGTGAAAAGTTACATTGCTCCTGGGTTCATAGCCAGCTGTCGGTACACGCAGCACAGGAGCTCCTGCACTGCATCGAGGACAGTCGTGCTGAGCAGCGCTCCCCATACCACGCGTGGCTTGGTTCCTTCCTAGGTTATTAGAGCTTCAGAGTTGCCCAGCAAGGTCAATGGTTTTGTGCTTCTAGGACACTAATCGTGGTTAACAGACACAGAGAGGGTTCCACTGAACAGAGCTGCTGGAGGTGTGGTGAGGCATGCCTCAGTCAGGTCTCGGGCCCAAACGCGATTCCGTGGGAATGAGCGGCCGTCGATGTGGTGGCTTCCTGCTCCCTGCCTGCCACAGCTCCCTGTTGATAACATGGAGGCGCAAATAAGGCTGATGGAGCCACCTCTCAAGCTCTTGAAGCAATGTGCTTGTAGAGAGGCTCTTCAAGGTTGTCTGAAGGAACCCAACTATTGCTGAGGTTAGCTAGTTTGCCATGGTCTTTGAGTGAAAGGCCACATTTGGAAGGGGGGAAAGCAAGTGAATTAGAATACACAATACTCAGAAAGCGAGGCCTCTGGCTGCAGTGCTGAAGCAGGCCATCTGGAGCAGGTCATGGGCTGAGAAGAGTTTCTTTGGAAGTTCTGGTGTTGTCCAGGATGCTGAGTGCTTTGCGGCCCTGTGAGGAATGCGCTTGTGTGGCTCACTCATCTGCAGAGGTGTCAAATGCATGGGTCTGTGGGACATGATACCATGTGCCAACATGTGCCATCGCAGCCCAGGACCCCAGCGCCCTTCTGCATGGCACAGCTTCTTCCTCCTCTGTCCCAGTCCTCAGCCAGCGAAAGTGAGAAGCAGGTGCTGCAGGAGGCCTGTCTCGGGGAGAGTTCCGAGCGCCCACACCGTCCCCGACCCTCCTGCGTGGTCCCAGCTCGTTCCTGCCCTCAGTGAGCTGAGCTCCCTGAGACACCAGAGCTGTGCAGTTCTTAGCTGGAACCCTGAATGCTCAGTCTTGTTCTCTCTTCGTCACATGCATCAGCGCTCAGGCTTTCCCTCCTGCCTCCCCAACCCTGGCAATCCAGCGTGCAGGGCCTCTGCAGGCCTAGTTCCTGCTGTTGAGCTCCTGTCCCTTTGCTGTCACCGGTGGCCAGGCCTGCAGTCATCGGCCTGTGAGCCTGCAGCAGTGTGGTCTTTGCATGCTGTCTGCAGAGCACTGCATGGGGTCGCTGTGCTCCGTCAGTGCCCAGGTCACACGTCGCGTCTCAGTGAGGCTGCGCTCTCTCATGCTCTTGGCATGAGAGCAAACTTGGATTTCATTATACCGCTCATGCCCTCGCATTTAGCTTTTTGTTTGGACACAGAGTACCTGCCTGTCAGTATTATAGGCAGCCCTGGACCAGGGCTGGACAGGCCAGCAAGGCCAGCTCATCTGGAGGCTCTCCTGTCTGAGGACAGCACCTGCCACCCTGCCGCTGTGGGGCAGCCGTGCCACTCCCGCCTTCCAGGTCCCACGCCCTTGCAGCCACCCAAGCCTGCGTTGTGCCTGGTGCTGTCCCCATCAACAAGGCACTGTGCTAGTTGCCTTTCATGTGTGCGCCTGACCGTTGTCACACACAGCCTGCTGGCCTGCGGCTTCCACACGCCGCGCAGCTCCTTTCAAGTGGCCCATGCCAAGCTCAGGAAGCTGTGCCTTTTTTTCTAGCTTAGGGGGAAAATATGAAGCTGTGCCCCCCCATCATCCCTGCCCCTGTGCCCCATGGGGAAGGGTCCTGGACTGTGCCTGCCTCCCCTTGTCGGGATACAGAAGTCACTTTCATTTGCGCTCAGGTGAGAGTAGTTAACTGAAAGTCCTCCTTAAAGGCCGGGATGCAGCTCAGCAGCACAGCACCTGCCTGGCAAGCATGAGGTCTCAACTTCAATTTCTGATCTCCATTCCACACACAAAGAAAGGTGAACTGACCTGGAAACACAAAACACCCCGAGGGTGGGGAGGAACATTCCACGGGGTTTCCTTGGCTCTAGCCCCTCACAGGCATGCACATGCATGTTTGCTGGGTTTTTTTCCTGGGCTGCCTGTCTTCCTAGATGACATGAATTATAAGGCTTTGCTGATTTTCCACCTCTAAGGATGCGTATTTTGGATAGAGAGCTTAGCAGATACATGGTTTTGGCAAAGAAGATTCAGCATCAAATTTTGTGTTAAGTTCAGTAATAGCTTTTTAATTCCTTGACTAGTAATGGCTCATCAAATAAGATTTTCTAGTGATCAGAGGAGAGTGATTTTGAGAAACAGAACAAGTCCCTGGGTCACTCAGCAACAGCAAAGCACAGCTTTGGTCTCGCACACTGCGCCTGCGTGCACCCCGGACTGCTCCTGGTGGTGTCGGCACAGTTGCTTCAGAGAGCGCAGGAGCACAGCTCGGGTTGGGCTGCTGCCACGCTTCAGATGTGAGCCTCCCGTGCACACACCGCCGCCAGGACTGCATGCAACCCAGAGGACAGCCAGCCCCGCCGCCGCAGTGCGGCCTGGGATGGCACTCAGACTCTTGATAGGACCCTGCGTGCTGGGCTGACTGTGCTGCCCCTCAGTGTCCAGAGACTGATTGTGGCTTTGGTCCACAGCCGTATGAGACATCACTAAGAGGTAGGAAATAGGGTCCAGGTCAGGAGAGCACCAGCCAGGCAGGAACATGGCTCCCAGGAGGGGCCAACCCACCTGCAGGTGCCAGCACGTCTGGGTCCCGTGGGCAGCTTCCTTCTGCCATCTTCTGAGATGCTTGGGAGTCCTCGCCTCTGTGCTTCCTGCTGTTTTCTACCCTGGGGACCACTCTCTACCCTTGCATCCCAGTGCTGGAGGGATTCTCTCAGGAGGATGTCCTTGAACATGAATTTCGTGGAGAAAGTTTTCATGACAACTTGGGGCTATGTAATGCTGCTGGCTGTGTTTTCCCTCATGTTTCGGGACCTAGAGGGACAATGACTCCTGGGGGTATACAGAGAAGTCCCATGCTCCCAGCCTCTTAGCCACGTGGAATCCTTGCAAACACTGAGGGTTCCTTCCATGTGATCCCCATGAGTAGGAAATTCACCACCATAGGAGAACATTTCTGTTTTGTCAGAAAGCTCTGCAATACCATGGCAGCCCCAGCCTGCACTCCTGGGTCAGGGCACCCAGGTGTACAAGCATGGCAGACACAGCAGTGGAGCCTGCCAGGACGTAGTAGCTGCTCTGCGTTCCCCTAGTGGTCCTGGAATGGCCTCATTCAGATGCGTTGCTGATTCTGTCAAGTGCATGGCTCTGCAGCACGTGACTGTTAGCTTCTGTCTCCTCACAGAAAACATTTCAGTTACTTTGAATCAGTGGTGCAGGGTTGGACGTCGCTTCCCCGTCATGTCTCCCCAAGTACCCTGGATAGTTTAATGCTGCTTCCCAAAGCGCATTTGCAATCTCTCTCACTGTGCTCGCCTGGAGCCCACCCTCCTGACATAGTTTTAAGTGTTTCATGACGCCCTGCTCGCTCCAGCCCACTCAGTGCGGGTGGCGGAAGCGTCACTGTCCCTGAGCTGCCGTGGCCCACACCGCCTCAGCACCCTGCGGGGGCTGCCACCGCGCCTGCGCTCCTCTGCATCCAGCTGTCTTTCCAGTCCTGGCAGTGGCAGCAGGCCATGACCGCCTTTGGTGCCAGGCTCCTTCCTCCCATCCCAAGCACCTGGACATCTGCTCCCTGCGAAGAAAAGGCTCCTCCTTTTTAGGATGAATAAAATTTCAATGTGCGCAGATTACGCATGCGCAGGATCACTCCGCATCTTCCGATCTCCTTCTGTTCCTTCCTGGCCCGCGCTTAGGCCGCGGCCGCACCGTGGCGCTAACTAGTACCACTGCAGAGATCATGAGAGGGCAGGCGCCTCGCAGCCCTGCATTTATCTTATTTTGCATAAACAATCAGAAATGGAATCGCTGGATCGCATGGGCTCTGTTCTCATTTTACTGTCACGTTGCAAAAGTCACATTGTAAGGAGCCCTTTAGAGAGCAGTGTGTCCAGGAGACTGAGGTCCCTGAGGGCGGTACCAGCCCTGCTCCATCACCATATGCCACGTGCGGTGTCTGTGCGTCGCCTGGGTGGGGGCCAGCAGAGGACCTAAGATGCTCGCTGTCCTTGTGCGACATCATCTGAGGGGGATTCGAGGTGGTCCCCGGGGGCCTGCAGCTGGATGTGCAGGGTAGGGGAGGCCCTTGCCCCGGATACGCCCTGCAGAGATCAGCAGGATGGGAGTGTCAGTGTCTACGGGGATGCGCGTCCTGTGCCACCCCCGCCTTGGAGACATCACTCCCGGCAGAGGCGCTCATGGCTGTGTCCTGTGCTTCACCTCCAGCTGTTCCCCGCACCAGCGACACCCAGTGCAGTTCCGTCCCCGAGCCCCGGTATGGACGGAGGATTGGATCTGAGTTCTCTGCAGGCTCCATCGTGCGGTTTGAGTGCAGCCCAGGGTACCTGCTCCAGGGCTCCTCGGCCGTCCGCTGTCAGTCGGTACCCAACGCACTGGCGCAGTGGAACGACACCATCCCGAGCTGTGTGGGTAAGGCTGCCCCTACGTGGTCCCTAGGCCACGTGGGGGCCTAGGACCTCTTGGGCCATTCACTGCCTGGTCCTGTAAACTGACCTCGCTCCTGACATACACCGAGCATGGCTTCCTTTACCAGAAATAACTGAGTAGCAGCTAAATGTTTACAGTTACTGCTTGATAAATCAACTGGGCATGCGGCGCAGTCTTTGGTGCCAACGCCTCCTGAGGCCCGTGTGCTGCACTGCGTGTGTGGTGTCCTTCCGACCCAGCAGTGCTGTGGGTGCTGGAGGACGGTAGGAAAATTTGGCTCGGGCGACAGTGGTGGTGTTTGTGGCAGTGAGCTTCGTTCTGTGTAGAAAGCTCTAGCGCAGCTGTGCTTAGCTCCTGAAGTCCTTCGTGCGTCTTAAGCACCCTGGGACTCGCGAGCATGTAGGCCGTCAGAGGCTTTCGGACTTGCGGCCTATGCGGAGGAACACTGCTGCGCTGCGATCCCTGGGTTAAGCTCGCAAATTATTCTGAGCGGGATATGCTCGAGAGACGCCGCTGTTATTAGCAGCACGTTCACTGTGTGAGTCCTGAAATGATTTGTTTACAGGCTCAAGACCGGAGCTAGTTAGCCTAATTGATAATCACTGATATTGCTAATTTAAAAGAGACTGCACTTTGTCTCGGTAAGAAACGCCGCTGAAAGAACAGCAGTCCGGGAAGTCTCCACTGCGCAATCCCGCAGCACAGAAAGCTAGAGGCCAAGGGCAAGGGGTGCTCACGCGCTCTTCTCTCATTAAACGTGACTGTATCCTTTAGTGCCTTGCAGTGGCAATTTCACCCAGCGGAGAGGCACGATTTTGTCGCCTGGCTACCCTGAGCCCTATGGCAACAACCTGAACTGCGTGTGGCGGATCCTAGTGACAGAGGGGTCTGGGATTCAGGTGCGTCGTGCATGCGGGCAGCGTCCTGCCCAGGACCCAGGCCTGAGGGCTGCGGCGGAGGGGGGAGGGGGGAGGGGGGAGGGGCAGGCTCGGGCTTC
>PVJA010024411.1:17345-31914 GCA_004027025.1 Myocastor coypus | reverse complement strand
CATCATCGGATCAGTTTAGATTAATACATATAGGTATATAAGATTGATCAAACAACTAAACATTAACCTTTCTAAATCCACATTACTTTTTTTTTCTTTTCCCTCTTTTTTTCTTTGAAAGTTGACATATTGCATATTGTCCTCACAATCATTCTATAGAGTGCAGTGTGTGGGCATGACCCACCTCCCTATTAATGTTACATAGAAAAAAGAAAGAAAGAAAGAAAGAAAAAAAAACAGGAAAGAATATACTTCTCTTTGGACTAAAAGGAAGCAGATACATATACAATCAAAGGTTTTGCAATTGCAGTGTGTAGTGGCCCATTTATTAATTGGGTGTTTTATTTGTGGGTGTGATTTTTAAAACTTCTGCACACAGTCTGTATGCTAGTCCTCTGACAAAAATATTCTTTTCCATCCTGGAGGCAGTTGCTTCACTTTATTGGTTATTTCATTTCTTGAGAAGATGTTCTTCAATTTGATATAATCCTATTTGGGATTCTCTGTATTACTTTTTGTCTATTCAGCTCCATTCTAAAGTCTTTGCCTATTTTCATATCAAGAGTTGCACCTATGTTATCTTCTAGGAGATTAATAAGTCTGTTTTAACATCTAAATCTTTGAGCCATTTTTAAAATGTTTTAATTGTTGTCTTTCTGTTGACTGACACTCACAAGTTACAGGAGGAGTGATTTAGTTGGCTCACAATTGGTAGAGACTTCAGTCCAATAGTGGGCTGATTCTAAGGCAGGGTATTATGGCAGAGAGGTGTGGCAGAGGAGAAACAGCTTGTAACGTGATGGGTAGGAAGCAGGAACCATCAAGAATACAAGAAGAGAATATATATATATATATATATATATATATATATATATATATATATATATATTCACCAGGCCCTGTACACAGGCTTTTCCCACCAGGAGTCACCTCCCAATGTCACACACAATTATCAACCCACACCCATGATCCCAGTCACCCCCTAAAAGCACAACCTATGAGAATTGGAAGCTTTGAGGCAATATACAGTTGAGTACATGATGGAATATATAGGTCTAAGCTCAACTTTCTCCTTTTGGATATCTAATTTTCCTAGTACAATTTATTAAAGAACTTATCTTTTCTCCAGTGTATGTTTTGGCCCCTTTTTCAAGGTCAAATCGCTGTATGTGCTCCTGGTTGTTTCAGATCCTTCTACTCCATTCCATTAGACTACATGCCAGTTTATGTGCCAGGATCAGGCAGTGTTAATTCCTGTAACTTTGTCATCATGAAATTCTTTAGTTGTTCTTGGTCATAGAAGTATTTCACTTCTCCACCAAACTTGAAATAGAATTTTGCAGAATATAGTGGTCTGGGCTGGATTTGTTTTCATGAAGGACTTGAAGTACTCTGTTCCATGCTCTTTTTGACTTCATAGTTTGTGAAGAGAAAACTGCTATTATTCTGATGGGCTTCTCTTTAAATGTGATCTGTTTCTTTTCTCTAGTGGCTTTTAGTATACTGTGCCTGTTTGGAATTTCTGGGATCTTAATTGTTATATGTCTTGGTGTGGTTTTAATTGGGTTGATGTTATATGGAATTCTATATGTTTTGATTACCTGCATATCACATTGTTTCCCCATATCTGGGAAATTTTCTTCTATAACTTGTGGCCATATTGTTTTTATATCATTTGTATTGATTCTTTCTTTCTCAGTTATTCCTATTAGTCTCATGTTGCTCATCTTTGTATTGTCTTACAGATATGGTGAATTATTTTTTCCTACGTCCTAGCTGCTTTTAAGAGATCTTTTCTTACCTTTTCACTAGTTCCAATGGTGTCTTCAAGATCCATTCACTAGTTGCAATGGTGTCTTCACTTTTATTCAAACGGTTTTGCCAGCTTGTGATTGAGGTTTTAATTTCCTGTATGGCACTTTGAATCTGCTTCATGCGATCTATTTCTTTCCTATATTGCTCATTAAAGGAATCCATCACTTTTCTGTTCTCTTCTAATTTTTTATCAATGTCTTCTTTAGAAGCAGTTATTCATTCTTTCATTATAGTTATCCTTTTTTTAATTCAAAGATTATTTCTGATCTGATTTCCTCTGAAGTTGTTTCTTTACTTCAGACGATATCAATTAAGTGATTTCAGTTGTGTGATTTCCAGTTTCTTCTATGCTAGTGTCTCCTGCATTTGGTTTGGCTGCACTCAGGGATGAGACTGAATTTTGCTCCTCCTCTTTGTTACTTTGTATGGCACTGTCCTCTGACCTTTGATATAGAACTTTATAGTTATAATCTTAGCACCTACTGAAATTCTTATCCATGGGAGATTATATTATTTAGGTAGTTGTAGTTTTGTATGTATAGAACTAGAATTAATAACATTAATAATGGCTAATGAGGGGCTGGGGAGATAGCTCCGAGGCATGAGTGCCTGCCTGGCAAGTGCAAGGTCGTGAGTTTGAAGCCCGGTCCTGCAAACAACAACAAACAAACAAACAAAAAAAGCAACAACAATAATGGGTAATGATATTTATCAGTTAACAAACTTTTGTAACTAATGGATTTGTATTTTAGACAGTAACAGCAAACATTGTCTGTGTAGCTAAGCAGATATTAAATTGGGAATTTGTATTTAAGTTAGTTCCTCTAAGTTCTGTGTGATCATCTCCCCTTGATGTACGTGGCATCTTCCATGCCAACTAGCTTGCCTGGTTACCTCTTGTCACCCAGCTCCGCTGCTCAATAGAAAAAGAGAGAGGAAGCTTTCATAGATCTGGATCTAGCAAGGTGTCTCATCTTACCAGGTCCTGATCTACCACATTTGGACTTGTCCAGATGTACGTGGCTTGGGTCTGGTTGCTGTTCTCAGCTTTTTCCTGGGGCAACCCATGGAAGTGAACCCCTCTTGCAAGACATGCTGCTTCTGGATTAGCTGCATAGTCCTGGCTCCAGCCTCTCTGCAGGAACTTTAGCCAGAGTTTCACATCAGGTCTGTCTGATGGAGGAGGTCCCCGTGAGTGTGAGGATGGTCCCACATACACACAGGGCCTGGGCTGGGGCTGGAGGGCACCCATTGGGCTTGAGTGGATTGCCTTACACACCTGCCAGACCTCACCTGTAGCTAAAGGCGTTGGTCTGGAAGGTGCAGAGTGGAATATCTCACATACCCACCAGGAGTGGGCTGGGTCTGCAAGGGTCTGGTGGGTGCACCAGAAGGTCTGTCACCCTCATTACTTCTGACTTCTTTACTCTATCATAGCATTATCTGTACTTTTGAGATTACTTATATTTGTTTTATTTGTCTGATGGAAAAATTTTATAATCTTGTGTTGTTGTAAGTCTCCTGCAAACTGTGCTTAAGTGTGTTGGTAGGTCGGTAGGTAGGTGTGTTGGTAGGTTGGATTGTCATATTTGGGAGTCCATGGTAATAAAAATTGGCAAATGCTAAGCATCAAGGCTTGTTTGTTGTTTTATTTCAGTGACCCAGGGTTAGGGAAATAGTGGGGGAGATATTAAAAGATGAAATTTAACCTTTGAAGCTGTCTACTGTGAAAAAGACAGGATTTGCTGACCCATCCTTTAAGGGCTTGCAAACTACTGTCCAGGAGATGCTCGCAATGTTGGTGACTGAGGGAAGTCCCAAATGAAAACCCTCTTAGATATGTTTACTGCTGTGCTGCTTAATAATGTCATGAAGCTACTGGCCAACATTTATTTATCCAGTATAAATGGAGCATTTAAAAATTTAGAAAAAATTAACAAAATTCTTCTGTAAGAGTAACTTTACTATATAAAATTCAAAATAACCTTTGACATTTTGTTATTATTTATAATTTGTATATCACAATATACCATTCTTAATGTAAGAAATATATATATATATATATATATATGAATACTATATATATTATATATATATTATATATAATTATTACTGTTTTCTTTCTGGTACTAAACATGAACCAGTACACCAATGATAGAAAACATACGAAAGGTGTATACTTTAGGTTCTTATTTATTCTTGGTTAATTGTAAAATCACTTTCTGTTTTTATAAGACTGATATTTGTTCCTTTCCACTCCTGGTTACAGAATTAGCATAGACACTTTAAGAAATGGAAATGCTACAAAGACTATTATCATGGCACATTTATTTATTTATTTTTTCTTGTTTCAGAACCTTTGCTTGTTTATTCACTCATTTTTATGGCCGGCTCAGCCCACCCTGAGGGCAGGGCATGTGGTGCCAGGGATCGAACCGCGGTCCCTGAAGCCGCCCAAGCTTTCCCAAGCAGGCGCTTTAGACCACTGAGCCATCCTGCCGGGCCCCTGTCCCTTCATTTCTAAGATGTGTGTGTGTGTGTGTGTGTGTGTGTGTGTGTGTGTATGCATGCTCATGTGTGTAACTGCGCATGTGAACACAAACACAATGCATATATTCAGAATCCTTGCAAGAATTTGAGTTTGACTTCTTTCCTGAGTATTTTTTAAATGTTTATTACATTACCCTATAGGAAGAAATTTAACGTGACAGTCCATATTTGTTTAAAGTGAAAGAAAATGGGAACTCATTATGTGATCAGAATGGCAAAACTTGCTTATTTGGATTTATGTATTTAAATACATGATTGTTCTAAGATCCAAACAGTCAAGCAAAAGGTTTTGTTTATCCTATGAACCAACTTGATTGTTCAAGAATAGAATTATCCTAACCTATAATATCCAGGGAAATCAACCAATATCTCAAGGCTCAGATATAAGGGAACCTTGAGCTAGAACCTGACTACCTCATAATCCACCACTCTTTCTACCACAGCAAGAAATGTTGAGCAAGGAAACGTGTTCTTTTTATCTTAGGTAGGAAGTAGAAATACAGGGTTGACCAGATAGCTCAAGTAGACTAAAGCGCCTGCTTAGGCAGAGTGCAGTGGCTTGGGTTCGATCCTCAGCACACTGTACCAGCCTAGTCCCCGGGGCATGCTGAGATGGTGATTGAGACTGGGCATTGTCGCACACACCTATAATCACAGTGCTTGGGAAGCTGAAAACAGGAGAATCACTATGAGTCAAATCTATATAGTGAGACCCTGTAGATCCTGTACTAAATGCATAAAAAAGAAGTAGAAATACAGAAAACAAATACTGACATGCATATCCTGTAGACATTCATGTGTTAGTTCATGTGGAAACATAGGCACAGTTTTCTATGAATTCCTTAATACACAAGGGTGAAAATGTGGGAATATTTGAATTTTCTCAGATGTAATCTCTGTAAATTTGTTGATGAGCTTAGCAGATGTTAGTGGGTTACTTCCATGATTATAAATATAATACATGTCATGAAAAGTGTTATTTATTTATTTATTTTCCGGGACCGGGATTCAAACTCACAACCTAGCACTTGCCGTGCAGGCACTTGTGCCAAGGAGCTATCTCCTCAGCCCCATGAAAAATTTTTAGGTACAAGGTCTTTTTTTTTTTTTTTTTTTTTTTGTCTTTTTGGGACAAGGTCTCGCCATGCAGTTTATGCTGGCCTTGAGCTCACATTTGTAGCCCAGGCTGGTCTCGAACTCACATCAATCCTCTTGCCTCAGCCTCCCAAGTGCTGGGATTACAGGCATGCGCCACCACGCCCGGCCCCATGAAATATGTTTAGAATAGATAATGTCCCAATTATTCAATTGATTATTATGTAATAATGGTAAGAAAAGTGTAAGCAGTTAATTTACATCTTACCTTTCTCCTCAAAATCTGAGTCAATGGAAAAGGATTTGGTGATGACAGAAAGTAGTCGCATATGTGTTCTTCTCCCCTGCGCTGTAGAAGACATGCGCTCATTTATTTCCTTTTCTCTCTGAGCACACAGTTTATACATCCCATTGTCTTTTTGCGAATCACATTTTCTACATGCGTATCAAAGCCATAATGAGATTCTTTCTGGTATATTGGCACAATACACCAGAAATGTGATGTAACAAATTGATTGCTTTTCATCTTTATTATACTTTTATCCTTTTGTCTTATCCTTCTTATCTCCTTTTCCATCTCTAAAAGTCTGTCTTCTAGTTTCCTTTTTTTTTCCTGTTTTTTTTTTTTTTTTTCAGTTAATTCATTTGTTCATAGGTTATTTGCATGGAGACATGGTTGGCTATTACCTGTTCCCTACCAAACTTACTGTAAATGTCTGGGAATGGGATATAGGTGGTTGGCCACACAGGATCTGCCCTGGAATGAGACTGAGAGCATACAGCCTCTTTTGGTCTGTGCAGTGCACTCCATCTCGGATCTCCTTTGCTCCACAGAACTTTGTGCTCTGAATTCATTTCCTGTCACAATGTTCAAGCTGCCATCATGTTTTGCCTCCTGCTTGATTTTTCAACCTACCTGCATGAGCCCATGGTAGGTAGAGTTTTGAGCTGTTAGACCCTCACACTGAGACTTCCCCAGCCTGAATCTGGATCTCCATGGCCAGGATGCCCGTGCTTTTATCTTAATGTGATGGGTAACAGAGCTGTTGATGAGGATAGAGTGTGAGAACTAGAAGACAGGGCTGCACTGTCAATAACCAAGTAGTGAAAAATATCTTCAAAAGAGTAGGGAACATGACAGACAGAATCCAATAATTTAAGGCTACCTGACTTAAGTAAAGACAAAGATTAACGAGGACTAAGGAAAAATTCAGAAGGTAGTAGAGGGAATAAAAATCTTATTTACTGAAATAACAGCAGATGACTTTCGAGTGTAAGAAAAGAATTTAACACATACATAAGTGAAGTATATAGAAACCCAAATAGCCATAATCAGAAAAGAACCTCTCCACAAGATGTCAGAGTCAACTTCCCAGAAATTTAACACAAGAATCTAATCTTAAGAGTTGTTAGGGAAAACCATCAGATCACTCATAAAGATAAGTTGTTAAAATTATGGCAGACTTATCAACAGAAACTAAGGTAGAGAGTGCAGTGGGCTGTTTCAAGCTCTATAAAAAAGAATTTCAAACCAAGACTGATGTATCCTGCAAAAACATCCATCAAAATTGGTAGAGAAATATGGTATTTTCAAGATAAAAGTCACTTCAAGAAATTCATGACCACTAAAAGAAGAGTGAGAAATTCTCTAGGATATGTTAGGAAGAATCAATGCCACTAACCATGCTAAAGACCTCATAGAATCAGTACATTAGGTAGGCTGCACAGTGAAATAGAAGGAAAAGAAAGAGACTTAGCAAGGGGAAAATAATACTAAAAACAGGAAAAGGTCAATACTTTTGAGTGTAACTCTCAGTGGGAAGGATCTCAATTCTCCAAACTAAATACATAGATTGACAGAATATATCAAGAAGCAAAACTCAAAGGTATGATGTACACAGGAAACACATTTAATCCCAAAAGAAATTCAAAGATTAAAATATCAAAAGATGGACATCAAACTATGCTGTGTAATGGGAATCTGAGAAAAAGTAGTTACCTGTTGTTATTTCAGACAAAGTGGCCTTCTAGCTATAGCTGATCAAAACAGGTAAAAATATCATTACACATTGGTTAAGGAAATAATTCAACAGGAAGAGATTACAATTATTAATATAGATGCACTGAATAATGGCACACATAGATTCATAAAACAAGTATTTACTACTGGACATAAAAACAGATGAACATAAACACAAATATTGTAACTTCAGCACTCTATTGTCACAAATAGATCAATAACATAAAATGTCATCAAAGAAACATCAATTGAATAAAACCTTTGAACATATGGACAAGGTAGATATCCACATTGTATCCAATGAAACTAGAATAAACGTTTTTCTCAGCATGGAACTTTCTTCAAAAAAGATCACATATTAGTCAATGAAGCATGTTTCAATAAATGTATAAAAAATCAAAACCACTCCCTGTACACTACCAGATCATAAAACGATGAAACTAAAAATCAACAGCAAAATATAGAAATTTTGCAAATGCACAAAAATTAAACAATTCAACTTTGAATAATCAATGGATTATAGAAGAAATAATAAAAGAAATAAGAGAGTTACTAGAGTTAAATGATAATGCTTGTACAACGTATCAGAATTTATGAGATACACTGAAAACACTACTGAGTTTGGCTCCTTCAGGTGATAACGGGAAAGCTGGTTGTGTGCAGTAGATTGAATCTAGACTCCTTCCTCTCACCGTGCACTAAATTAAAGTTGGATTGGGTCACAGAACTAAACGTTACAATGAGAACGTTTAAATATCTGGAAAATTAAAAAGGTAAACATTTTTGAGTCATACAAATAGGCAAGGACTTTCTGTTTAGGACCCAAGTTGCATAGAAAATAGTACTAAGAATCAACAGATGTGATCATGTCAAACTTAAAAGCTTGTATAGGGCAGAAGAGTTAACCAATAGCATGAAGACACAACATATGGAAGGGTGAGAATGAATGTCCCGTATAAAAGACTCAATCAAAAAATAGGCAATCTGAAATGAATAGACTATTCTTACAAAAGAAACGGAAGTGGCCAATAGCACAAGAAGAAATGTCCAAGCTGATGGCCATTAGAGAAGTGTATACTAAAGCAACACTAAGATTCAGTCTTATACCAAGAAGAGTGGATATCATTAAAAAATCAAATAATGGCCAACGCTTCAGGGACAAAAAGGAATCATTCTTCATTTTTTGATAGGAATGGAAATTAGTACAATCATTATGGAAATCAGTGTGAGATTCCTTAATCAACTAAAGATAGAATTTCATTTTGATCCAGGCTTTCCCATTAGGTATATTCTTAAAATATGTCAATAAATCATATTAGGATGATAAATCATACTTATATTACAGCAGCACAAATAATAGTAGCTAAATCTTACTAGAGGTTTATCTATATCCAAAGATGAATGAATAAACAAAATGTGGTACTTATGTGCCAAGGATTCCTGCCCTGTGATAAGGAAGGATAAACCTGCGTCATTTGTGGGAATGTGGAGGTACCATAAGGACGTAACACTGACCGAAATAAATCAGACACACAAACTTAATATACTGTGTTTCAACTATACAAGAAATTCAAAGTATAAATAAAGAACAAAATAAAAAATTACAATAGGAATCAAAGAAACAGACCTTTCTCAAATGGGAAGGAGATAAAGAGATAGAATGCAAAAGGATGGATTAGAAAGGATTGGAAAAAGAGTTACGTACATGTTCCAATTCCCCACAAGGAATCCAATCATACTATACTGCAAACGTGTACTAATAAAAATAAAAACTGAAATAGAGCCAGTAGACACGGGGTGTATTAGCATCACCTCTTTGAACTCTTACAACTATACTTGTGTGACAGTGATATTTTTCAGAAAGGAAAATTGAAAACCAGAGACACGAAGTAACTTACCAGAATCACTAGGTGAGGAGGCAGGGTGACCATGACTTGGAGCTGGGTGGGTGGTCGCAGAGCCCACGTTCTGGAAACCTTACTTGTACTGATACATTATAACAGGACCTGAAGGATGTGGTGGGTCACCAACACTTTTATCACAACAGCGATATATTGACACTTTTAGTTTCTCTGAATGAAGGGTGGAGAGTGTACTAAAAGAACGTCAGTGCAAATATGGATATCATTTAGCAGCTTAAAGGATGAGAAATAATGATTTGCGTATTGAGCTAAGTCATAGCAACGCAGATGGTTCTGCTGCAAGGAGGAAGAAAATATTAACTAGCCAGGACTCAGTCCCCAACTGGATGTCAAGAGGAAAATGTGAAGACGTTTGGGCAGCTAGCTAGTTTATGATGTACTAATCACTAGCTAAGCCAATTGGAGTTAGTCTATTGAAAAACCCAGAAATAAATTTTGAGTATCTTAATAAAAGTTGCACTACTATATGGTCTATATGTGATATTCAGGTAACTAGAATCCAACGTCGCTTAGCTAATTATAATATCATAGTGTTTATTATGTATATCCATCAGCTATTAAGTTTATTTTGGCCTGAGATGATTTACCCCATAGTTAGTAATAGGACATTTCAGGCAATGTCCAAGCATAGATGTTGATTAAATTCCACAGCTTACTAAACTTCTCATATACCTAATCTCCTAAGCCTTTGAAATTGATAATCCCCTATAATGCCTTTCCTTCAAATGTATCTGTGAAAGCTAGTTGAGGCTTACTTTATCCAGATTTAGAATTATTCCAATGCCTTGTTAAGTTATTGTTTGATATACATGTCAAAACCAATATTAGTTTTTACCACTAGGATAAAAAGGAAGTTTTCTGTTTAAAAAGCAGAAAACTCTTCCTCTTACACTTACCACAGACAGCACTGGTTTAGGTCGTGCTTCCACAGACGCACTTAGATGCCTCTGTGGTTCCGGGTAGGTCTGCATTCTGCTGTTTGTTCAGCTCCTGCTCATTGTCTGTGGAGAGGGTGTCACTGCAGCCACAGACGTGTTTTCACATGGAACAGTAGCTCTAAACAGTGCTATCATGAGATTTCTTGCAGTAGTTTTTATATTTCTTGTATACTTCAGATTTTTTTTTTGTCCTTTTGAGACAGGGTCTCCCTATGCAGTTCAGGCTGGCCTTGAGCTCACTTTGGTAGCCCAGGCTGGTCTCGAACTTGCACCAATCCTCCTGCCTCAGCCTCCCGAGTTCTGGTGATTACAGGCTTGCAGCACCACACCCAGCGTTTACTTCAGATTTTTAAAAAAGTTTACCAAACTTTATTTTAAAGTTATGGCTTTTTTGTTACTTTCTATCTGTTTCTCATCAACATAAAATATCCAGCATTACACAAAGAGTCAGTAAAATTCATTCCCAAATAAAGAAAAATATCAGGTTAGTCTGAGTTCAATTAAAAATATTAATTGTATTTCAGCAACTCTTATCAATTAGGATTCAATTTGGTTTCATTCACCAGAACAATGGTGTCTTAAAATGATATTATTTTTCTTTAACTTTCTCTCCCATAGTCAGAATTTTAAAGCTGACTTGACAGCTCTGGGGTCTTTTGAAGGGAACTCTGTCCACTATTTCACCATTCCTGGGGTGGCATAGTTCCAAAAGATGTCAGTCCTGATACCTGAAAATAACGTAAATTCTTCCTTATTTGGGAAAAGAATCTTTGCAGAAGTGGTGAAGTGAAGGATCTTGGGATGGGGAGATTACATTGGATTATTCAGGTGGGTCTTAAAATGCCTATTCTCATAAGTGAAGTCAGGCAGAGATTTTACACACACACACACACACACACACACACACACACACACACACACAGTGCAGTGTCAAGACAGAAGCTCCAGAGGAGACATATTTTTAAAGTGTACTGGATGTGGATGTGATATGGTCACATGCCTACAACTCCAGTCTAAATTTGGAATTTCTGAATCCAAGGAATGTTTTCTTCCTAGAACTCTGGAAGTCACCCACCCGACTTTGACTGGGTGATGCTAATTTTAAACTTATGACTTTCAGAACTGTGAGAGTAAATTTCTATTTTCAAATCACAAGGTTTGTGGTGCTCATTGCAATAAAGGGACGCTGACACCACAGGGAATGGTGAATGATCTCATGGTTCACAACAGTGATACAGCTCAATCCCCCTTCTGAGGAGGAGCCTACAGAAGGGCCAAAGCATTTTTTTTTTTTTTTTTTTTTTGTGGAACTGGGGATTGAACTCAGGCCCTTGCACTTGTCAGGCAAGGGCTTATTCTACTGAGCTATCTCCCCACCCAAGCATTTCTTCATTCAGTCATTTACTCATTCCACAAATGTGCGCGGTGAGCCTGCTACACGTCACTGGCATCATTTAGGATGTTTGGCGTATGCTCACGAACGGCACAAAGTTCCTTTTCTTCTTGGAACATACATCCCAGTAAATAAAAGTAGATAAAATAAATCATAAAACAAACATGTTCTATTACTAGAAGGTAAAAAATTCAATAGAATAAAAAAGGAAAAATTATACCAGAGAAAGTGGGTGAAGTAGTCCATGGACTATGAATAAGTACAGTTTAAAATACACTGCTCACGTGTGGGCCCTGAAACTGGGCGTGGTGACACACACTTGTAATCCCAGTGCTGGGGAGGCTGAGAGAGACAGGAGGATCACTAAGAGTCTCAGCTGCATAGTGAGACCCTTCACCAAATAAATACATAAATAAATGATTTAAACAATTAAAAAAATAAAATACACTGCTCATTAGAAGGCCTTATGGAGAAGACAGAATCTCACAAATCACTTCAGAGCATAAAATTATTTAAAAGAGTGAATGGAAGAAGAACCTTTAATGAAAAATAAATAGCTAGAGGAGGAACTTTCACAAATGATAATATCCTATATACTTCCTGTAACATTTTAATTAACATATTTAATGGCCATGATACATGTACAATGTAAAATGAATATATTAGGTTAATAAGCATAATCTTCACCTCATCGTGAAAAGGACTCTTGAAACTTTCCAGCTATTTTGAAACACATTAGACATTGCAGAATCATCTGTTGTGCTGTAGGAGACCAGAAATATTGTTCTTCCCGGACTACAACTTTGTATCCATTGACAAATTGCTTCCCATTTCCTACTGCTGCCCTTCCCAGCCTCTGATAACCACCACTGTCCCCTTCGCTCCTACGAGATAAACTTTCTAGAATTCACACATGAGTGAAATGGTGTGTTATTTGTCTTGTCTAGCTTATTTCAGTAATATTATTTTTCGGATGCATCTTTGCTTAAAATGACAGTATTTCTTTCTGTTCATGTATACGAGTAGTATTTAATTGTGAACGTACACCTCATTTAGATACCTATCTCAATTCATGTGTTTAGGTTGATTCTATGCCTGGATCACGAGCACCGTATTACTATAAACCTGCGTCTGCAGTCATCTCTTAAACACACTCGTTTCATTTCCTTGTGATACGTACTCAGTGGAGAGACTGATGGATCCTGTGATGGATCTGTTTTAAGTTTTTTGAATTTTTTTTTACTACTTTGTGAGAGCGTTTTTTTGTTTGTTTGCTTTGTTTTGTTTTTTTTTTTAAATAAATATACAGTACTAGGTGTGGGGGCAAGTATGAAGTTGTGAATGTAAAATGTGTAAGATACAGTACAGTCTTATTTTTTAAATTATTATTATTTTTTTAAAATTTTATTTATTTTATTTTTTTCTTGTTTCAGAATCTTTGTTTATTCAATCATTTTTATGGCCGGCTCAGCCCGCCCCTAGGGCAGGACCAGCGCAGCATGTGGTGCCAGGGATTGAACCGCGGTCCCTAAAGCCGCCCAAGCTTTTCCAAGCAGGCGCTTTAGACCACTGAGCCATCCTGCCAGGCCCCTAATTATTATTTTTTAAAATAATTTTTTTCTTGTTTCAGAACTTTTGTTTGTTTATTTATTTTTATGGCCGGCTCAGCCTGCCCTGAGGGCAGGGCTGGTGCAGCATGTGGTGCCCGGGATCGAACTGCGGTCCCTGCAGCCGCCTAAAGCTTTCCTAAGCAGGCACTTTAGATCACTGAGCCATCCTGCTGGGCCCCTACAGTACAGTTTTATTAACCACATATAAAAGTTGCCTTTTCTCGAGTCTTTGCTGTCATTTGGTTTTGTATTTTGATGACATCCATGCCAAATAGAGTGCGGTGATTACTAGGGGTGCCATTCACTATTAGTTCCCCCATGATAAGTGATCTTGTCAGCTTGTTTTTTTGTACCTGTAGAACAGTATGAATTTGTTTACATTTGTTTTGAGAAACATTTATGCAGTCTCTTGCTTAATTTTTAAATTGGCTTATTTGTGTTTGAATGGTTTTTTTTGTTTGTCGTTTTGTTGAGTTGTTGGAGTTCCTTGAATATTTGGTTATGGAGTGCTTGCTGCATGCACAGTTTTGAGATGGTTCCTTCCAATCTGGAGGTCGAGCTATTTGTTGCAAGAGAGAAAGGCGGACAGTTTGATGGAGCATGATGGAAACGGGAAGATATGAGGTCAAAGAAGAAAGGAAAATATTCAAGTTACAGGAAGCCCTTTCATGATTTATATGGTTAGGTTTTGGAGGTAGGATCTGAGAAGTGAAACTGCAGTTTAAGCAGTAAAGGTGTTATTTTAGCTATAACATTGAGAATAGGGACTAGGGCTCAGAATTAGTCAGCGAGAACTTCGAGGGAATTACTGCTTTTAGCAATACAGGCAAAATACAGTGATTTAGATCACAGTCCTGAGGACAGTATAGGTGGAGAGAAATGGTTGATTTCTAGATAAAATCTTCACCTTAGAGCCAATAGAATTTCAGATAGGTCAAATTGTTGTATAAAAAGAAAAATGAGCTGGGCGTGGTGGCGCACGCCTGTAATCCCAGCACTCGGGAGGCTGAGGCAGGAGGATTGGTGCGAGTTCAAGACCAGCCTGGGCTACAAAACTGAGCTCAAGGCCAGCCTGAACTGTACAGGGAGACCCTGTCTCAAAAAGACAAAAAAAAAAAAAAAAAAAAAAAAAAAAAAAAAAAAAAAAAAAAAAAAAAAAAAAAAAAAAAAAAAAAAAAAAAAAAAAAAAAAAAAAAAAAAAAAAAAAAAAAAAAAAAAAAAAAAAA
>PVJA010024411.1:0-17245 GCA_004027025.1 Myocastor coypus | reverse complement strand
AAAAAAAAAAAAAAAAAAAAAAAAAAAAAAAAAAAAAAAAAAAAAAAAGAAAAATGAGAAATGAGAGATGAGTTCAAAACTTTGGAGATAAGCAACTAAAAGATGCACATGACGACCAGGTAAAATGGGAATGGTGTAGATTGACGTCTTGTGTGTGTTGGGGGGGGGCGAGGTAATAGGAAGGCCAGATTTTAAGTTTTGCTTAATATGCTAGCTATCCATATGGAAATACCAAACATATGTGAGTATATGTGATGTGGTATAGCAAAATTTTACATAAAAGTACAAGAAGAACATGCAAAATAGTGTTATGAAATTGTAACAGATCTCCCTGTAACTAGTAGAATAGTTAAATGCCATAATGTCCTGAGTCTCTCTGCCTGTTTTTTAATCCCTGTACACTAATCACAGGACATATCTGTAATGTACTTTACTAGTTATGTCACACTGTGCCACTTTGCAGCTCCAACCTTTTAAACGTGATCATTTAGTCAGAGGGCTTGCTATAACTTGCAAAGAATTTCTAGTAATGGCAGACTGGCTTATTTCAGAACAAATTCTTTCCAAGTTCAACTACAAAATCTGGGAAATTTAAAAAAGCAGGATCCTGGCTAGCTATCAAAACAGCAGATTCGGAAGAGTTTCTTTAGACAAAAATGGAGTGATGCTGTTAGAAGCAGGCTAATGAAGCCGGGCTTGGTGGTGCATATGTGTAATCCCAGCCTTTGGGAGGCTGAGGCAAGCGGATTGGTACGAATTCAAGAACAGCTTGGGCTACAAAAGTGAACTCAAGGCCAGCCTGAACTCATAGTGAGACCCTGCCTCAAAGAGACAAAAAAAGAAAAGAAAAGAAAGAAAAAAATCAAGTGAATGAATTAAAGAGGAAAAAAAAATAAATAAAAGGTAACAGTTAAAGATATACATGAAAACTAATTATCCAAATTATTTTATGGATTTGCAGTATATGTAATATTAAAATCTGAAATAGTAATTTCACAAATAAGATAGACAACTGAGTTAGACTATTCTCAAGTTCTTATAATACAGGAAAATGATGAGTTATCAATGTATTTAACTTTAATAAGTCAACAATACATTCTATAATCTCCAGACTAATTTAAAAACTACTAAATTATTGAAAAGACAGAATGACAAAAAATTTTACAAAACATTTCATTAAACATTTAGAATATAAAACAGGATAAGAGTAGAAAAGAAAACAGTTTGGATGCAGAAAAGAAAAGCAAAAAGTAAGTTGATTTAAACCTTAATATATAAGATATTATATAAAATATAATTTTAATAAAGACTAAAAATGATTACTGGATCCCTCAAATTTTAACTCTGTGATATCATATATCTACCAAATATATGTTTATTATAATTTCTATATACAGTACTAAACTATATATTATGCATGAATAATAAAATATATGATGTATTAATAAAATATATTATACTATAATCAGTCATATATTAGATACCAATATTTTGTATTTTTATATTATATTAATATATAGTAGTAGGTACATATTACATAATATATTAATATATTTCATAATATATTAATCAATATATCATAGTGATATATATTTTATGTCATATATGACTTTTCAGGGTGGTACTGAGTACTAAGTCCATGCCTCAGCACTGAGCTACAATCTTTATCCTTAGCTTATTTTAGTGTATGACAGAATCTTGTTAAATCATCCATCCTTGCCTGGAACTTTTGGCCTGCTAGTTTTAGCTTCCCACATGGTTGGGATTATCAGTGTGTGCCATCATGTCCAGCACAATATATGTGCTTTAAGTTAAGGTATTTAAAATAAAAGAAAGTACAACTCATACATACCATAAACTAAAAACAAGATGACTTATCTAAACAAAGAACAAATTTGATTTTAAGGTAGCCGGGCATGGTGGCACATGCCTGTAATCCCTGCCCTTGGGAGGCTGAGGCAGGAGGATCAGTGTGAGTTCGAAACCAGTCTGGGCTACAAAGTGAGCTCAAGGCCAGTCTGAAATGCGTACTGAAACCCTGTCTCAAAAAGACAAAAAAAAAAAAAAAAAAAAAAAAAAAAAAAAGAAAGAAAGAAAGAAAGAAAGAAAGAAAGAAAGAAAGAAAGAAAGAAACATTACTAGAGATAAATATTTTCTTGTGTGTGTGTATTTTTAGTAAGGATCTATGGAGCCTACAGGGTCTCACTACACAGATCAGAGTCTGTAGTGATACACATGTGTTCAGTCTCTCAAGAGCTGGGATTACAGGTGTGCACCACCACGCCCAGTCTCAGTCGCCATCTCAGCACACTCTGGTGGTAGGACTGGCATGGCACACTGGGGATTGAAACCTGGCCTCTATGTTTGCTTAAGCAGGCGGTTTAACCTGCTGAGCTATTTGGCTGACCCAATAAATACATTTTTAAATGACAAAATATATAATCACAAAAATATTAATATGGAAATAAACACCCTTTACTTGGCTATAATTGAGAAACATACAAAAGTGTATGAAATAATGGAAAAAATATTTTTCTAGGTAATAGAGCTGCAGAGGTTGGGGCTGGATTCCCTGGTTGGACTACACCCTTGTCCTAGGCTGTTGATCTACTGAGCAGACCCTGTGAGAACTCAGACTTGACCTGAAGGTGATTTCTAGAACAGATAGGGGATTCAGACAACTGTGGTGCCAACCATTTCCTTCTTTGGGTGAAGAAACCGAGGTCCAGGGTGGTAGCTGTGTCTCTGTGTTCCCACATGACCTGAGGTCCTGCCTCCCTTGCCATGATAGTGTTGTTCATTGCTAGTACAGGTACTGGGTCTTCCCTCCCTGGGGAATGGTTCTGCAAAATATGTCCTGAATTTTATTGTCAAGTTTTATCACTGGACTTGTTGACTTCCAACAAGCTCAGTATTTCAATGAATAAATGAATAAACAAACAAATAAATGAATGAATAATTTGTCCAAAGCTGCATATTTAGCAACAGCAGCAGATCCAGGACACACACTTCCAGCATGACTCAGTCACCCTCATCACCCACAATGCCCACCCCAGGGTTACATAACAGTATGAGCTCATCAGCTCAGGCCCTATCCTGCTGGACTTGGGGTCCTGGTCATCAGCCTGTTTTGAGGTGGCTTTGGAGGTGTCAGCTTCAAGGACGTGGCAGCACCTTCTGGGTGTCCTCCCTCTGCTCTGGAGCCAAGGCCGAGTCTCCCCAGCCATACCTGGCCAGTGACTGAGTACAGTGAGTTCCTGCCGGGTGTCACCTCACATCAGACTCCTGGAAGAGGAAGTCATTGTTCTGGTGCTTCCTGGGGCTGGTGGCACCTGTCCCTGTCACTCTCACCAGCTTCTCTTGTGTTTTCACCAGGCACACATCTAAGAAAACAATAAATTTTGTATTTGGCCATAGATCCCAACTAAAAGGCTGCTGTGAGGAGCCAACAGATCCACAGCCAGAACAGCACCTGACCCAGGTAGTCGCCAGATACATAGTAACCCAGTTGTTACTTATGTCAACTTTGTTTTGTCCAGGGTTGAGGGTAAGGAACAGGGCTCCTGGGGAAAGGAGGGGTTTCAAGGCCAGAGTACGTGGACTGACTCACACACACTGCTTGGTACTGCTCATAAAACCACAAGTACTCCTGGGTGCAGTGACTGTAACACCCGTGACTAGAGAGGCTGAGGCAGGAGGGTTGCAAGTTGGATCCCAGCCTGGGCCATACAGTCACTTAGGAAGAATCTGTCTCAAAATAAAGAGTTTGGGGATGTAGCTCAGACATAGAGGGCTTGCCTAACATGGGGGAGTTTCTGGGTTCAATCTCTAGCTCCATTACCCCACCAAGGCCAATGCTGCTCCCTTTTCTGGCAGCCTTGGGGGAAGGTGATGAGGGGCAGGGCCTGGCTGTAGAGCGTCAGGGCTACATGGAGACTGTCTTGCTCAGGGGGTTCAAGCTCTGAGTGTCAGGAGCACCCTGGCCACCTATCCGGCTGTAGAAGTTGAGTCTGGGTAGCCTAGGATGATCTGCTTGAGCTCATGCAACCTTGAGGGAAAGTGACAAAGGCAAGAGCTCTCCTTGGTGAGTTGTGGAGCTCCACTCCCCACTCCCCAGTGCTCCAGGCCCCTTCTCACCCCATCCTAGGTCCTGGAGTGGCCTGGCTGACAGCAAGTGGGGAGCATCTGAACCCGATCTGCACTCACCTGGGCATACTCTGCTACCAGGATGGGGTTGGGGAGCCATTCCTGTCTGAGAGGTGAAAAACATGGAGGTGCAAAACATCTGAGTTGTCTTCTGCTGTGACATCCTGAGTTAGGTGCTGCCAGTGTGTTTCTGTAAAGCACTGGATAGCAAACAGTGTACATCTCACATCGTGCAGGTTGTGTCCCACATTCTCAACTGTGTCATTGTGCACAAAAGCAGCCACAGAGCATCTGTCAGAACCATAACCTGGGCTCCATATACAGTACTTTGTAGAACTTTTGTTAGTGTCAGCCTTTGGGACGAGTCATGGCCATTGCTTGGTCAGTTTGCTTTCTGTGAAAGCCTGAGAGAATGTTTTTCTCTGGGTGACTCTCCTCAGACACACTATAGTTCATTTATCCCTTTTCTCTGAGGTCCCATAATCTCCTTGACCAGAAAATTTGGGACATCTCTGAGTTATACGATATTACAGCACAGGTTCTCTTATGTCTTGAGTCCTTACTGACCTTGAAGGGTTAGGGCCAAAATATTGGCTATCCTCATAGCCCTTCTTTTTCTCTAATTTTTGGTCTGTTAAATTACATTCTCAATTCTGCAGCAGAGAAGCTTTGTGATAACTTTACTCTATAACATAGGTAATTGAGCTTATCATCACTGGCTTTCTGAATATCAAATGTCTTTAACTTAGCTTGGAATTTCTATTTTCTGACAATCATTGATATTCTAATAACTCTCCAAAGAATGCGATATAAGCAGGTACACAACTTTTACACAGATATTTGGAAATTCAAGGAAATACAAAATTGTAGCCTGTGAAGCCAATGAAGATTTAATGTTTCTCTTTTAATATTTAGATCTTTAATCCATTTCGACTTCAGTTTAGTGCATGGTGATAGACTTGAGTCAAGTTTTACTTTTCAGCACGTAGAGAGCCAGTTTTTCCAGCACCATTTGTTAAAGAGGCTATCTTTCTTTCAGTAAACGTGTTTGGCCCCTTTGTCAAAAATGAGGTGGTTGAGTGTGTTTGTATTTGCTTCTGCATCTTCTAATCTATTCCATTGATCCTCAGGTCTCTTCTTTTGCCAATACCATGCTGATTTTATTACTTTAGCTCTGTAGTATAACTTTAGGTCAGGAATTGTAATGCCTCCTGCCCTACGTTTGTTGCCAGGATTGTCTTTGCAATTTTGGGTCTTTTTTGGTTCCAAATAAATTTTAGGAATGATTTCTCCAGGTCTGTGAGGTATGTTGATGGTATTTGGATAGGAATTGCATTAAATCTGTATAACAATTTAGGAAGTATGGTCATTTTAACAATGTTGGTTCTTCCTATCCAGAAGCAGGGAATATCTTTCCATTTTCTGAGATCTTCTAGGATCTCTCTTTTTTTTTTTTTTTTCAGAGTAATGTAGTTTTCATTGAAAAGATCTTTTATTTCTTTAGTTAAGTTGACCCCTAAATATTTCATTTTCTTCGGTGCTAGCATAAAAGGTACTGATTCTCTAATTTCTCTCTCAGTGTGTTTATTATCTGTATAGAGGAGTGCCACTGACTTTTGTGTGTTGACTTTATAACCTGATATGCTACTGAATTTGTGTATTAATTCTAGTAGCTTCTTAGTGGAGTTCTTTGGGTCTTCCAAGTAGATTATTATGTCATCTGCAAATAGTGATAGTTGTACTTCTTTTTTACCTATTCTTACTCCTTTTATTTCTCTTCCTTTTCTAATGACTGTAGCTAGTGATTCCAGAACTATATTGAATAGGAGTGGTGATAGAGGACATCCTTGTTTTGTGCCAGATTTGATAGTAAAAGACTTCAGTTTTTCTCCATTTAGAATTATACTAGCTGTTGGATTATTGTAGATAGCTTTTATCAGGTTGAGGCAGAGGCTCTCTATTCCACTTTTCTGTAGGACTTTGAACATCAATGAGTGTTGAACTTTGTCAAAGGACTTTTCTGCATCAACTGAGATGATCATGGGATTTTTGGCTTTGGCTCTATTGATATAGTGTATTGCATTTATAGATTTTCATATACTGAACCATCCTTGCATCCCTGGGATGAATGCTATCTGTTCGTGGTGTATAATCTTCTTGATTATTAGTTGTATTCTATTGGCGAGGATTTTATTGAGGATTTTTCCATCTATGTGTATCAGAGAAATTGGCCTATAGTTTTCTTTTTTATTTTTTTTACATTATTTTTTATTTTATTTATTTAATTTTTATTTTTCTAGTCATTCAGGCTTTTACATAAGCCATTTTTTCATGATTTAATATTTTTATTATTTAAATTTAACAATGGTTATATTACATATTTTCTTCATCAGATCAGTGTAGATTAATAGATATAGGTATATAAGACTGATCAAACAATTAAACATTAACACTTATACTAAACATTACTTTTTTTTCTTTCCCCCCTTTTTTTTTGTCTTTTTTTTAGACAGGGTCTCGCTGTACAGTTCAGGCTGGCCTTGAGCTCAGTTTTGTAGCCCAGGCTGGTCTCGAACTCTCACCGATCCTCCCGCCTCAGCCTCCCGAGTGCTGGGATTACAGGCATGCACCACCACTCCCAGCCCCTTTCTTTTTTTTTTTTTTAAGTTCACACATTGCATGTTGTCCTCACACTAGTTCTACAGAGCACAATGTGTGGGCATGACCCACCTCCCTTTTGATGTTGCTAAAAAGAAAAAGAAAAGAAAAGAAAATTCTTCTCTTTGGACTAAGAGGAAGCAAATGCATACACAGTCAAATGTTCTGCAATTGCAGTGGGCCAACAGTGAAGCTTGTAATGTTGGAGGCTATTGATCGAAGCCTCCTAAAGCTCATCTCATCAATCTAGCTCTGTGTTTCAGGCATTATAATTAAGCTTTTTATTTTTCCTTCTGGATGATCAAGGGCAAGTCAGAGCAAGACCTGTATACCAAAACATTCATTTTTTTGTATCTTCCAAGGTCAAATCCCCTCAGGATGAAGTTTGGGACCATATGCAGTAGTTTATAGGGTCAAGGCCAGCCTCAACTGCATAGTGAGACCATGTCTGGAAAAGACAAAAAAAAAAAAATAATAAAAGCTTTCTGTATTAACCATGATGTCATAAGACCCATTACAGCTGATATAGGTCATCTTAATGCCCATTATGAGGTAAGCCTGATGTCACAATGGACATTATGAGTGATATGTGACATAATAACATTCATGAGGTGAGAATGACATTGTAAGACCCATTATGATGGAAATGTTTCGTCTCAATTCCCCCTATGAAATAGCCCTAACCTAATAATACCCCTTATGAAGTCGCTATGATGTCATTGTCCTCCTTATGAGGCATGCATCACATTGTAATACCCATTATAAGTCCACCATGACTTCATAACGGCCATAGTGATGTGAACATGGCATCATCATACTGTTTGAGGTAACTATTATACTATAATAGTCATTGTGACACAAACATGGCACCACAATGCGTTTTCTGAGGTACCCATAATGTCTTAACCATTATGATGCAAACAGGATGGCATTATCTATTTATGAGGGAAACATGTTAGAATACCCATTACAAGGCATGGATGATGTAATACCCATTTTGACATCACCATGACATGCTAATACCCATTATGATGGAAGCATAACATCATAATACCCATTGTGAGGTCACCCTGACATCAGATTACTCATTATGATGTAAAAATGATATCAGGATATACTGCATGAGGTAAACATGGCATCATAAATGCAATGCAGCATAATATACACACCTGATAACTTCGCCTAAATAGTATTAGTGCAAACACATCTCTTAATCTCTAAGAAATATCCATTTTGAGGTCAATTTGAGGTCATAATATCTATTAAGAGGCATACATGATGTTATAATGCCCTTTATGAGGTAAGCATGATTTCATGATATCCATTATGAGTAATAAATAACACCCATTATGAGGTAACCCTGAACTCATGAAACTCATTATTATGCAAACATGATTTCACAATGCAGCTTATGACATAAGCATGACATCATAAGCAGCACTAAGATGCACATAGGACATCATTAACCCCACTATGAGGTAAACAGGACATCATAATACACATTATCAGTGATACATGATATCATAATACACATAAGTTATTCCTCACCTCAAAATACTCATTATGACACACACATGGCTTCACAATACCCTTTATCTGGTAAACCTGACAGCATAATTCCCATTATGAGGCAGACATGACATCATAATACCCATTTTGATAGTGTATTATGATGGAAATATGACGGCATAATACCCATGATGAGGTCACCATGACATCACACCCTTTATGAGCTAAACATGATAACATAAAACACACTATGATGTAAATATGACACCATGGTACACTTTATGAGGTAATCATGATGTCATAAGATATATTATGAGTAATACATGACTTTATAATACCCACAAGGTAACCCTGAGCACAAAATTCTCATTATGAAGCACACATGACATCACAATACACCGTATGAGTTCAACATGAGGAAGCATCACTATCATACCTATTTCAGACATCCGTTCAATAGAATCAGCAATTTATGTCACAATTACAAAGTGAGATAGATTTTCCCAAATGAATGTGTGTGTCTTTATATGTCTACGTATTCATCTGTGTATATATCAATACTGCCTTCTATGTGTTACCATTACTCATTGTGCACATATCTAATGTACATACACACCTAGATGAATTATAAATATACATATACACACACAGACATATATATGCAGTTATATATTACTAATATAACTGAATATACAATGTGTAGCTTAATGGGAAGCATGTGAGATTAGATAATATTAATTGATTAATGAATTTAAGAAGATGTTACTGTATACTATCTTTTGCGTGTGTGGGACTGGGGTTCTAACTCATGACCTTGCACTTGCCTGATAGGTACTTGTGCCACAGAGCTATCTCCCTGGCCCCTTTTCTTTTCTTTTTTGGTCCCAGTGATTGAATTCAGGATCTTGTGCTTGCCGGGCAATCACTTATTCCACTGAGCTATTTCCCCAGCCTTGTTATTTTGTATTCTTCTTTCTATTTATGTACACTCTACTACTGAAAACCTACATACTGGGGCCGGCAAGATAGCTGAGCTGTCTAAAGTGCCTGATTGGGCAAACTGAGGCAGGCACAGGGGACTACAATTCCATCCCCAGCACTATGCTGTGGCAGCCTTACCCTCAGGGTGGGCTGAGCTGCCTCCACCAGAAAAGATTAAAAAGATATCTTACCTATTTATTTATTTATTTAATTTTTTTTTCTTGTTTCAGAACTTTAGTTTGTTTATTTATTTTTATGGCCGGCTCAGCCTGCCCTGAGGGCAGGGCTGGCGCAGCATGTGGTGCCGGGGATTGAACCATGGTCCCTGCAGCCACGTAAGCTTTCTTAAGCAGGTGCTTTAGACCACTGAGCCATCCTGCTGGGCCCCCCTACCTATTTAAAAAAACAATGAAAAAGACTTCCTCATATTTCCTAATGTAACTACTTTGAGAACTTTTTCAATATTTATTTTCTTACTAATTTTCATGAAAAAAGAGATAAAACAGTAATGAAATAGTTTCCAAACAGCTTTGTAGGATAGTGACAATAACTAATACATTGCATATTGCTTATAGTGTTATTTGGAGGACAAGATGCACAGCTGATAACTTTGTCTAAGTAATATATTAGTGCAAACACAGTTCTTCATGTTGAACTAAGAGAAAATAGCAGTATATCTATCCTATCTTATATCTCACAACAAACTGGTCCTTTATATTTTCACAAAGTTAGCCGCATATGACACTAGATTCCCTAGTGATTAACAGTTGACCAACCAAGACCGGATGCTTAATTCAGCACCATTTTGAAAATGTTGATCCTGCAAACCTGCATAGTGTATGGGCTGAGATCTCTAGTTTTAGTGAACTTTGTCTCTTTAGGTGGTCCTAGGAAGGCGGCTTCATGGAATTTGTGCTCTCTCTGCTCATTACACGTAGAAGTTAGTTTATTAATAACAACTTGTGACTGTTATCTGCCTACTTTAGGGAGCTGGATGCACTCGAGCACATGTATCCAGGAGTATGTGTACCCTACTGATGCCACTCCTGCATAGGACTGTGTTCTGGTGTCAAACATTGACAAAGTGAGGATTGATTTTATAATTAAAGCTATTGTTAAACAGACCAAGGTACAGTTTTTCAACTTCTATTGAAATACCATATTTGAAAACACAAAGTACCTGCATTTATTTTCAACCATTTTCTGTTGCCATTGAGAATCAATGACAATAGGATGATGTATATTCTTATCATCCCTTATTGAAAATACTGGAGACCAGGAGGGTGAATCAACAGCTATTTCTTTTCACAGTTCAGGAGCTTGAGAGACCAAGGTTACAGTGCTGGCAAGGTTGGATGAGTTGCTTTCAAGGATGCTCCTCTTGGTTTCTAGACAGTGCATTGCCCTTCTTCCCATGGCCTTTGTTCTTTTTTTTTTTTTTTTTTTTTTTTATTTTCGGGGCTGGGGTTCAAACTCACGAACTAGCACTTACCAGGCAGGCACTTGTACCATGGAGCTATCTCCCAGGCCCCATAGCCTTTGTTCTTAAGTGTGTTATGGGTGTTTTTTCGCACATCCAGCTTCCTTCTTGGAAGACACTACTTAAATTGGATTAGAGCCACTCTAAGGCCTGAGCGACCTCAGTGTAACTGTCTTCAAGTCAGCCACCTTCTGTGATATCTGGGTTAGAGGCTTCAACATCTGAATTGGGGGACAGGCATAACACAAGCCATTACATTCTATTTTATTTCTAAGATTTGTATTTTAGGCTGTGCTGTCTGCTTTTTTTTTTTTAGACAGGACTAGGGTTCGAACTCACAACCTTGCACTTGCCAGGCAGGCACTTGTGCCACAGAGCTATCTCCCTGGCCCCTGCTGTACTTTTTAATAGGTGACTAAGAACAGCTAAAACAGTCAGAATCAAAGAATTCATGTCAAAGTAGGATCCTGCAAGCCACATGATCAAAAGTGTGACTTTTCTTCTGCATCGCCCCTCTGACGGCTCAGGTACTGGCTTTATTGTACTGCTCATGGAAGCCAATTTGTGATGCAACATGGAAGGTTCACAGCACATTATCCATGGGATCTGTGCACAAAATTTCATCTGAGCTTCCATAGCCATGAAATATTCCCATATCTTTTCCATTACTTCTGTTATTTGCTGCAATAGACTGTCTCACTGCTTGGATTGTGATGTATAATTATACATTGTTGAGAAACACAAGGTATACATAAGGCTCCAAAGTCACAATATTGTTTAAAACATAACCCTGGGAAAATGGAAAATACGAAATACCATATATTTGCCTACCTGGACTGGATTTTGATCCTTAGTATATTTTTGTTAATTTAGCCTTAACGCTACAGATTTTGGAATCATTTTGCACAGATCATTCTTAAATTCAAGTCTGTCTGTTTGTCACTCTATCAGCTCTCATCATCTATGCCTGTATGTCTGTCTGCCTATCTATCTATCTATCTATCTATCTATCTATCTATCTATCTATCTATCTGTATTGATCCATGCATCCATCCATCCATCCATCTCTCATCTGCCTTGTATATATGTATCCCCTCTCTGTGTCTTATGTATCACTTTATATGTGCTCCCTGTCCCCTGTGTGTAATCCATTCCTTCATGATATCACTCCAGGGTGTTGCGATGGAGGAATCTTGATCTTTCTCCTTTAAACTTCATCTTTCTTCTAGTGTAGTTTTCACATCTCTTCCCCTCTCCATTTCCTACATTGTCATTTTCAATTTGTTCCATGACTTCTAATATGTGCTTTAGAGTAGCTCTCATAAGCAAATGTAATAAAGAATAAAACCTCCAACTCTTCGCAGATATTGAGGCCTAACGTATCATAGCACATTATATTGGAGTGACAGACAAACCTATCCATTTTGCATATCTTTTGTTAGTTCATGTGGCTGTTTGTTTTTCTTTTATTGTCCCCAAATTGTACAAAGCTTTATTGTAACCAGGTAGAAATTCTAAAGTCAGTTCGAGATTCAAGCATTGGCAGATCTATCCTGTTTTTATTAGAGCATAAACATGTTATCAAAAAAATTCACCTTCTAAGTTATAAATAGAAGGAAATCACTTAGAGGAATCAACAACCATACTTCATGGGAAATATTTGAAGGAATCCACAACTTCAATGTCAGTCTTTGAAAAGGTTTACACATTCAAAGAAATCACCAAAATCTGGGTGTGGTGGTGCACACCTGTCATCCCAGCTGCTGGGGAGGCTGAAAACAGAATCACTGTGAGTCTGATCTACATATCAAACCCCTGTACATCTTGTACTACACACATAAGAGGAAAAAAGAGTACTGTTTAAGTAACCAATTATATAATTGCTTAATGATTTAAGATGCTCTCAGCAAAATAATAGTGATAACATCAAAACATATAAACATGAATATGTAGGCAGCTGAAATAGATAGAAATGTTATAGGCAGTCTGACAGGGCCAGGCCCTCAAGGACACAATACAGAAGACGAGGCCACTGTACAATTTCGGACCAGAGAGACACTCCCTGCTGTGGGCCTGAACTCAAGACAAAAGCATAAACAAATGCAGCCACATACTTCCCTGGGAATGGGCACGGGGATTGATATTCTAAATAGGTAGCAATCACCTTAAAGAGCTTAAATCAGTCACTGATCCCACTCCCAGCAGGAAGAGACCCTGTCTTGTATCCATGCCCTCTTGTTGGTTGACACTTCCCCATTGGATTCTGATTCAATCAATTTGACCTGAGCAACGGTGCTCAGAATCTCATTGGCTGGCCATGCATTTGTCCCAACTCATGCCCACCTACGTGAGTTCCCATGTTCTCCACTCCCTTAGACCCACCTTACCACCTGATTTTGCTCTCTAAAAGTCCATGGAAGGGACAGCTTCCTGGGGAATGCCCTCTCAGGGCTCCCTGCTGGTCCTCTCTGGAACAGAAGCTTTCTTCCCTCCATATATATATTCTGCTCATAACTTCCGTTTGATCCTTAAATTCATTCTTCACATTTAGAGAACATGAACTCATACCAGGTACTTTTCAGGTCTGGCGCTTCATTTTTCCACCTGTATAATTTGGAGGCCATCCACTGACATCCTATGTTTACTGTGTCACTCTTACCTCCTTAGGTTTCACTGCAGGTAGTATTTTTTTCAGAATAACATCCATTACCTTGTTCCACATGGAAGTGGTTTCACTGTTGGTCATATAGGCTTGACATGTAGATATCTTCTGATTCATCCGGTCAAATGGTGTGCATTTCATAAAACAGCCCCAGATTCTAAATCAGTGTAAAAAGTTCTCAATGCTTCCACCTGTCAGAGTTCTCTACCTAGGAACCTGAGTTTTGGATTTTATTTTCTCATCCCATTGGATCTTTCACTGGCCATTGAATAAGGCCAAATCTTCTGGAAAATCAACATTTGGGTGCTGCCTAACCACTCAAGTGGTTTCCTGCTTCCACAGGTGTCTTCTCTGATTCCTAAGTCACAGGTTCCAAACATCAGGTAAAGCACGACCGGTCTTGGTATCTCCTGCTATCAGGAGATAGCACAAAAATTGCACGAGAAGATCCCAGAGTGGCAAACAATGCTAATCTATAAATCAAGTGGTTTATGTATGTATGTATGTATGTATGTATGTATTGGTTTGTTTTCTATATTTAGGACAGGGTCTACATGGTCTATGGGGTGTATAGGGTCTCACTATGTAGATCAGACTAATAGTGATTCTCTCGTTTTCAGCATCCAAAGAGCTGCAAAAGCGTTTTGGTTTGCTTTTTAAATATTGTAAAAGTAAAATTCAATGTCTGTACATTACAGTTCGGACGATCCAGTGGCAGGGATCCCAAGGAAGGAGGGAAGGAAAGGAACGCCTGCCCAGGGTTGAATGTGGGTGCCCACACGGCCGGCTGAGGCCTGTTGGTTACTGTTTTGTAACTTCTCCAAAAGTCTTGTGGCCAAGGATCTTATAATTGCTCTGGTTTGTTTCCAGGTGTCTCCAGAAAGTCTCCCGTGGCAGTGGTGGGGGGACTTGGAAGTAGGTGCGCGTGCTGGAGAGGCTCTGAGGTGCTCGTCTGGGGGGGGGGGTGTCCTGTTGCCCCTCCCAGTCTCAGGTTCCTCTCAGGCCCCGGTCCGCTCCACCCAATCATGTCTTAACCCTGCTCCAGACCTCCTCCCCCATTGGTCCCTGGCTCTGCTACCTGAGCTGCGGGCGGCACTGAACTCCTTGGCGAGCTCCTTGGGACCCGCCCTCAACTCAGCACCTTAAGCAGCCTGAAGCCTGTGGAAGAGCCCAGCAAGGATGGCAGGACCAGTCCTGGTGGCCTCGGCATTGGCTCGGGAGGAAGAAGTACGACCTGCGGTGGGGAGGGCGTTGGGTGGGGGCGGCAGACTCGGCCTGGGCTTCAGGTGCAGCGGCTCGGAGCCCCCCCCCCCCCTAGCACGGCGCTGTGGCGCCGGGTAGGTGGTCACCCTGCTCCTGCCCTCCTTCCAATCCCTGGACCGTGTTAGTTTTATTTTCCAGGCTTTTGATTTTCACTGTAAATCCAGCATTATGATGTTCATGGTTGCTTTGACTGAAAATACTGAGTCTCTTTTCGGTTCATACCAGCTGTTTCTACTTCTGCAAAGAATGTTGTCAGTGCATTCATTGGGAGTGTGTTCAGACTCTCTGCATGCAGTTTTTGGCACCATGGCCAGTTATGACTTTCCGTTTTCCAACAAGCTCTTTAGTATCTTTATTCAGCATACCATAGTTTTTCTCCTGGAGGTTTTTCACTTGTGTGACCAGCTTGATGCCTGTGTACTCATCCTTTGGAAACTCCTGCATGAACTTAAGCTCCTGACTTCTTTTCCATTGGGTTCATTCTTGGCATGCAAGAGTGCTTTGACTTTGGTGTCTTGACCACGTGGTTGAATTTGTGGATTTGCTCTGGTGGTATTTGAGGTTTTTTTATGTCAAGAATCGTATCATCTGCAAATCGAGGGACACTGACTTTTTTTTTCCTATTTGTTTCTGTTTTACTTCTCTGTTTGGCATGATTGTTTTGGGCAAAGTGTTTAGCACTCTGTGGAACAGGAATTTGGAGAGCAGACACTAGTCTCAGTCCTTCTTGTAGAGGTCATACTTACAGCATTTTCCTACTTCCTAGGATGTTGGCTGTGAATTTGTACTATGTGGTTTAGTTAGAATGCTAAAATAATTGTATTGAATTTCTGTTGGTTTTTCGAAAGGAATACTTATTGCTTCTCTCCCTCCCTCTCTCTCTCTCTCTCTCTGTCTAGTTACTGCTTCATTGATCAATCTTCTGGGCCTATATCTGGTTGTCTTAGTTACTTTTTACTCGTTGCTGGGACAAATATCTGACACTCAAAATGAAGGAAGGAAAGGTTTATTAGCTCAGTTACTGGAGGCTTCAGTCCATACTCAGCTGAGTGAAACAGGGCAGAGAGCATCCAGTTCATAGTGGCAGAAACAGCAACAATGGCAACTGACCAAATACAGGAGCAAAGAGAACAGCTCTGGTCTGTGTCTCTGTCTCTGTTTATATTACATCAGGTTCTCTGCCTTTGCCTATCAGCCTCAGGCCACACCCATGGTCTCAGCACTACTCAGACCATAATCCCAAAAGTAATGAAACACGTAATCCCAGTGGATCATCATTCAAGTCTCAAACTGTAGAAGTCCCCGCTCATGACTCGATGAGACTTTGGAGGGACAACTAGACATAAACCGTAACGTTGGTAATCTAAACAACTACTTTGAAGGTAACTTTACGCAATATAACAACCATTGCTCATTTCTCATCACCTTTCTTTCAAATTTTGTTTCATCTTGGTTGATTGATTTTGCCATTCCAGGCATCAAACTCATGTCTTTGCACTTGCCAGGAAGGTGCTTATGCCACTGAGCTATCTCACTGGCCATGTTTTGGTATTTTTCTTCTGTTTAAAATGAGCTGAAGTCCTTCTACAACTAATTGCTCTTTTTGTGAATATGTGTTTCTAAGACATTACAAGCGCCACCACCTTGGAAGTTAGTATTTCAGTAGATTCAAACCAACAAGGTAAAGCCCATTTAGCCTCTTATGTTACTTAAATCCCTTTCCTGCTTTATGGCTTTTGTGAGTCTTCCCATTCTCTGGAAAATTCTACCTCTAGGCCTTTCCATCATTTTATTCTCCTTCTGAATTTATTCTTTTTATTGCCATGCGCCCCCCCCCCCAAAAAAATATTGACACTCATTTTTTTTTCTTTTTGAGACAAGGTCTCACTATATACTTCAGCCTGGTCTCAAACTCACACAGATCCTCCTGCTTCAGCCTCCCAAGTGCTAGGATTACAGGTGTGAGCCACCATGCCTGGCTTCTTTGCTTTTCTTTTTTTCAGAACCACTGATTGAACGCAGGACTCTGTACTTGCCAGGCATGCACTTGTGTCCCTGAGCTATCTTCCTGGCCCCCTAAAACTTGACACTCTTAACCTGCTTAATTCTTTTATACTTTTCCCTCTGATCATTTACTTGATTGTCATCACTCTCTGTCAGCATACAGGCTCTCTCTGAAGGTGGGGTGCTGTTTAAGTGACTGCGACGTCCCCAGATCCCAGCATGGGGTGAAGCTGACATATATGTGGTGCTTTGTGAATATTGCTAGGTGAGCAAATGACTTTGTGGCTTGGTTATGGGCTGTGGAGGACCACTTGAGCTTCTGTCCTTGAAAGAAGAGCAACTGTCTCTATTTTGACTAGCCCCTATTTCCTTGTATTGATATGTACAGAGCTGGCTTCTGTTGATCCTTTCAAGTGACCTGGAGCAGTGTATACTGGTATAGCTGATGTGCTGGTGATAGTCTTTGATTGTGGCGCACATGTTTCTCTGGTAACCTATACCTGCTGCTCTTTTTTTTTTTTTTTTTTTTTTTTTTTTTTTTT